>JAHLJT010004567.1:212151352-212158852 GCA_031308135.1 Acheta domesticus
GTAAATTAGAATTTTGTATCTATTTTTCCCAATATCTCCACAATCCAAATTATTTCCCAAAAAAGTTTGACCTTAAAAGAAAAAATCGTACAACGAAGGGTTAATATATTTTTCAATTATTGATGTCCCTGTTGGTGAGAAGTAAAACGGAAATTATGTTAATTTAATATAGATTACGATAATTTATATTCAGTCCCTATTTAATAAATTAATTTAACATAGATTACGATAATTTATATTCAGTCCCTGATTAATAAATGCTTGAGCAACGCAGGACACTTCACCACTATATGATAAATAATATTGTTTTTAAAAAGCGTTGCAATGAATGGATAAGAGAAGTGCTCGCATGATTATAATAATTATGGTCACAGGATCACGTCATTGTTGGGATGCAGTTAATTGGTAGAGTGTAGGCGGAAGGTCCCGCGTGCTCACGCTTAGGGCAACAGCCCACCATGTGCTCCCTAAATATAAATGCCGTAGAAAGATCTTGTGGCAGTAATAGTTTCAATAATTTGAAAATACCGCCAGTGAATGGTGGAGGGGTGAAATCGGTAGTGGGGGCAGAGTCGCGACCTGTGCGCACTCTACTCGGTTACCACATTTTACGGAACTAAGATGCGACGGTGGTGCCATCTCTGAATGAGTCACCTTAAAAGCGTAACCTCAGTGCTGCTGGCAGTGAGCTGTCTATACATCCTTAGTCTATGGTTCGGCGTTAGGCAAGACAAGCCAGAGCGGGGAGACACTATAGACAGAAATAATTCCTGTTCCTGACTGAATAAATGATTGTGATAAATAAATACCCGGCCAACTAAAATTGAATTTGGCTTTAAACTTCCCGTGCAATTCAATGACACGGGTTTCCACTAGTGGTTAATATTAGGAGTGCCCGATTAAATCGCACATTACGCAGACGGTTTAGATACTGTTGAATAAATGACGGACATATCATTTTGGAATTCATTCGATCAATTTGGTATCAACCACTGGGCGATGAATAGAATAAGGAATTGTCGGAGAGTGTGTTTTTTGTTCGTAAGAACGTTTTTGCCATCGCTAATTCAGAAAGAGTTAATTAAGGGATAGAGACAGCAGGCATAATGGAGTCGCGTAAGTAGAAATTTATTACTGACGTAGTGTAACTCGGAACTTCAACTCTTTTTCTCTCACCAGCTGTAGAACTTTTTCACCTGCAGTCTTATTCCCTCTTTATCGCATATCTGCTATTCTTCGTCGCAAAGTACTTCATCTACCCTCCCCAAATAGTGTTCGCAAATTCCAAAATCATCCGGTTATTGGTCAATGTATGCTTTGAAGCTGTTACTTCTTTCGACTTCATCCACCCTCCTTGAATAAAGTGAACATTAACCGGCTAATTCGAAAATTATTCAGATACGCACTAAACCCGAAACACACTCGTATGTAACTTACCTATGCCGCTCCTCCCTGCTTCTAGCGCATTCCCAATGAAAGGGAGAGGCGTGGGTCCAGGAAGAGATGACACATGTCGAGCCCTTCCAGAAAAAAACATCAGATAGTAAGGCAGCAGAATGACGAGCGCCACTAGTGCTACTCCCATCACCACCGTCTCCAGCATCTTGTCATTCAACGCCTGAAATTAAAAGGGTGAATATTTAATAAAGTGTGGTATTTTAAAGCTTATTTATATTTAGTTAAAATTAATGCAATGATCTCCTCGAGCATTCATGAAAATACAAATTTTTCAAGCAATCAACAAAATGAATCGGTGCACTCTAAGCAAATGAAGTCGTCGATTCGAAATGCTATTTGAGTGCCGAAGCGTAAATCCATATCGAAGACATATCGTGATATAATTTGCTCAAGTCAGTTGCGGCTCCTAAGTCTAAAGGTGACGAAATACCAGCAAAATGCCTCAATAAATTTGTAAAATACGTTTTATTTGTGAACAATTTATAAATAAATACTGGTTTCAGTTGAAACGTACCGTCAATCAAATTGGTGGTATAACTATTCTTGTATTTTACACTCCAACATGCCATTACAATCGCATTTCATATTACCGATTTCGTTCTAATAATATTTTTTGTAAGGCAAATAAAACTTATTTTAAAAACCACTGGCTACAGGACAACAAATTATATTGAGTGTACCATAAAGTTTAAAATGTATGCGCACACGGTTTGTCTGGGCTTTTAGTAACTATTCTAACGTCAAGTCAGATTTATCACTTTTTTATTAAGCCTTTTTATCTTGTTCACGACACAATGAAGAAGGGTTTTTCAGAAAAACCCTTGGGCTCGTACAACGGTAAAGTCACTGTATACGACAATATTGATGGTAACATGATTTCAATGCACAAGGCACGGAATGCGATATCGACTAGCGCTTTGTGTGGGGATTAAAACTTTCCAGTAACTATCATCAGGGAGGAGGGGGACACGTGACCCAAGAATAACAGAGCGGCGCAGTCCTTCTATTCGCTACAATTTTGCATGAAGCTAAGGTACTTTATTTGTTCAAAACATTATTAATAGTTCGTGTTTTATAGTGACCTAATTTGTATGGTATATTATTAATAAAACCACCCTAATTTGTATGGTAGATTATTAATAAAACCACACTGGAACAACCTATTCGAAGATTGAAAAATATTATAAACATTGGCAATGAGAAAGTACTTCAATTTTCCTCAGTCGATGCTTTTCATTTTAATAAATACGTATCACTTTATAACTTTTGAACAACATATCGTGTGGCATTAAAACTGTGTTCCTTGTTTCTTTAAAATTATGAACACACTCAGCAAAGTATCACTCACTCTGCAAAATTTGTGGTCAGGCGAAAGAGCAGGCCACGTGGCCTGAGCTTCGCCCCCAATAATGACGTTTATTTATTATCAAGCTTGAAATTGTAAATACAAAAATAATCATATAAATTCTTTACATAGACTTCTATCTTTGAAACATGAAACATTGAACTTGCGAGAAAGTTTTCTTTGATTTAACCGGAAGAGTGCAAGCGAGAAAATGTTAAAAAAGAGTTTGAAATTATCTTTTGAATTTGGTTGGAAATCTCTCAGTTTTTTCTCAGTTTCGTGTTTGTGAAGGTTACAAGGGCGCGCACTGCGGATGTTATTTTTCTTTTTCAAACGGGTATGTAACGCTCACGCCAAAGTATATTTTTACTTTATCAAACTTACTTAGTAAGAAGATAAATTATTGTAATCGTGCTCCGAATTTTCGGCAGTAAAGATCTTATTGCGGACCCTGGTAATGAAAAAGACGCTAAATACTGTTCGTAAATATAGAAATATCCTTTAACACATAATGTAGCCAGAAGTCATGTTTTTTGGGTCCCTGATAATGCAATATCAATTGGCGGCCAACGCTGGCCCCTAAACTGTTCAGCTGATCACCAACCGTTCAGCTGATATTTCCCGATTAATTTGAACGAACTCGAGGCTTTGGGAATTTCTACCGGATATTTGAAGCTTTGAGGGTACTTTACATGAAGCCTCAACATTTTCAAAATGTTATAAACAATAGCATCTGATTTTTTCATTAAACGTTGTCCTCAGGTAGTGTAAAGGACGCTAATGAGAATAGCTCAGATCCACTTTTCATTGAAATCCCTGATTTTTCGAAATAGCAAAAGTGCAATTTTTCGGCGTCTTCCTACAACTAAAATATTAAAAATAGAGATTTTTCCCTGAATAAAATCTGTTCCTACAAGATAGAGTGAAAAATGGTCATGTACAATTTTTTTTCGAAAAATTGAATACTTCTCGCGTAATTTCGCGTGTAAGTACGGACGAGAAAGTTTGTGCTGTTTAGCACCCCTAGTTTATTTTCTTGCACTTCCTAAGAAGTGAGTGTTAAGTAATCGTGCGCCGGAAAACGTCGAATTTTTGGCATTAAATCTCTTATTGTCCTGGTAAGGAGAAAGTGGATAAATCCAGTTATTAAGAAGAGTAAAAAACTTCCCCTCACATTTGTAAATTGATTGACCGCAAAACGTCCAGTGTATCTCTCTGTCCAGCAGTGATAAACGCTAGCGCCTCAACCGTTCAGCAAGAAATTTGAACAAATTCGAGGCTTTTTGAGTTTCAGTTGGATATTTGGAATTCTTAGGGTACTTTACTTCAAGCATCAAAAACATTTTCCAAATTTCCTAAAACATGACACCAAATGAGTTGAACAAACTTTGTCCTCGGATAGCGTAAAGATGCATCAGTGAATGATGCAGATCTCATGTACGTTGAAATCCCAGATTATTTTAAAATCTCGAAAGTACAATTTTCTTCCTACAACTATGATATTGAACATAGAGATTTTTTACTTTCCCGCATACGTACGACTACACGAAGTGATATACGAAGTACAGGGAAAGTTATGTAATGCTGCGCGAAACAATGACTAATTTTTGGCGGGAACAAATTTATTGCCGGGCCGTGATAACGAAAAAGTGGATATAACCAGTTGCTAAATTAAGAAAAATAAAATCCCCTAACACGTGGTGTAGCCAAAAACCCTATTTTGTGGGTTCTTGATATCAAAGAACTAATAGAAAGGAAAACGTCCGTCTGTCCGTCCAACCGTCTGTCCGTCCGTCTGTCCGTCCGTCAGTCAGTCCGTCTGTCCGTCCGTCTGTCTGTCCGTCTGTCTGTCCGTCCGTCTGTCCGTCCGCCTGTCCGTCCGTCTGTCAACACTGCTAGCGCCTAAACCATACGTACGATTTCTTCCAAAATGGATATTCTCCGATCGATTTGGTTCTAGTCGAAGCTTTGAGATTTTGAAAAAGATTCTTCAAAATTTGGGGGTACTTTACATTAAGCCCCTGGACATTTTCAACATTTTCTCAAAAACGGATCCAATTTTTTTCTTTAAATTTCTTGTATGAATAGAGTAAAATACACTTATTAACATGGCATAGGTGCGATTTTCACGAATAACCCTGAATTTTCGAAAATTGTGAAAGTTTGAATTTTTTTCGGCGTCTTTCTGCAACTACAAAATTGAAGATAGAGATTTTTCCTTCAAATAAAATGTGTTCTCTAAAGTTTTTTGTTTAAGGTAATGTACATTGTTTTGAAAATTTTAGAAGTTTGCCCGCAATTTTTTCTTTGAACTTTTGGTAGGGATAGTGCTAAATGTACCCTATGAAATGACATAAACGCCATATTGCTGTATTCTTTTGTTTTTTCAAAAATTGCAAAAATGTAATTTTTTGATTTGTCTCTCAGGTCGTTAATATTTACATTAGCGGCGAATTGTTCAAGTTATTATATTTATGAGCACATGTGCTTTAAATAATGTCAAGTAAACTTTATCAAAAACACAATCGTTTTCTGTGAAAACAAGCTCAAATTTCCGCATTTTCAGAAACGCTCAAAAGCCATTTTCTCCTAAATGGTTACAAATGTTTTCTTCAATCTTTTCGAACGGATAGTACTAATTGCACTCGTTAATATGACGTAAAGTTTATTTTAAGTTATTTTATTGTTTTTTCAAAAAATACATAATTGTAATTTTTTGAAAGATCTCTCATATCTTTAATATGCACATTACCAGCAATTTGTAAACATCATTATATTTGTAAGTGTAAGTGCTTCAAATAATTTCAAATAAATTATTTTGAAAACTCAAACATTTTCTGTGAAAATGTGCTTCAAATTTCGCACTTTTAATAGCGCTAAAATGCTATTTTCTCTTAAACCGCAGATAATTTTTAAAAGAAAATTGCCGTTTATGATTAGGATTCTGTGTTCTTTAATATTCTAAAATTAATGTTTCCGTTCTACCAATAGGAAACCGAAAAATTAAGAAAATGACAAAATAATGTACTTTTGGCGGTGATAGATGACAGCTGGCAAGAAAGAGTTTGTGGCAATTCTGAATAGCTAGCGAATACCAAAGAAAATAGAAAACTAATACGGGAAAGTCTGTGCCATTCTGTAGCACCACTAGTTAAATATTTTAAACAATTTTTCTGTAAAACTGCACCAAATTTCGTCTGTAAATATTCTTCTCATATGTATCACGTGAAGGTAAAATATATGGTGCTAGGTCCATTTTCAGCAAAATCCGGGTATTTTCGAAAATTGCAATAGTTAACTTTTCAAAACTACTAAATTGAAAACAAAGGTTTTTACAGTAAACAATATTTTGGAAACTAGTGGTTTTAAAAGAGAACGTACTTTCTCGCTTTTAGTAATAGTTATGTAATACTATGTATACCACAATTTGAGTATTAACAGATCTGTCATAGTTTTTTCACTCATTTGGTGGAAAAACTAAATATTTTGAAGCAAATATCATCATTAAATTGACAATTACAACTGCTTTTTATACAGCTACATCATGTCCCAATGAGGAGACGTAATTCACAAAAAATCTGTTGACAATTCACGCCGTGAAATGTTACTGTTGCATCCCAATCTTAGATTCCGCGAAGACTATCAATTTTTATTTCATATATTATGAATAATTCCTAAAAGAAAATCTGTAAATGTGTAACAAAAGATCGAATGTAAAAAAAAAAGGTATTATAAACTAATATACAAATTCTCACTTACGAAAAGTACAACAGCCTGGAATTACGTTCACGAGGCGCAGTAAAATTGGAGTGGCTGATGATGTTTGTCGCCAAATTACACAAAATGTACTCGTATTTTCAAAAACAATCAACATGACCTCACTCAAAGATCTGTTTTTGATAAACACATTTCATTAAGAAAACATGCATCTTTACAATTGTAATTGTAGGAAGATGCAGTTTTTTTTTTTTTTTCGGAAAATCAGACATTTTAACAAACATAAGGCTTGCACCATTCTTTAAATTTGTTCTTTATGCTATCTAATCAAAAATGTATTCCGTTTTTAAGAAAAATGGTCTACAGAAAATAAAAATTGTCTATCTTTCACACGAAATTTTCATGTTTTTGAAAAATTGAATATGACAATAATTTCAGATCTATTTTTCATGAACACACTTTATTACAAAAAAATTATCTTCGTAATTGTAGTTGTAGAAAGACACCGAAAAATGTTGAACTTTAACAAGTTTAGAATAATTAGGGTTTTTAACGAACATGAGACCTCCGCCATTCTCTTAAATGTATTGCACACTATCCAATAACAATTTTTAATCAAAAACGTTGGAGCAACATTTTTGAAAATTTTGAAATGACCCCCTCCCAAAAATTAAGATATTGATTTCAAATTCAAGGAACCACGACGTCCGCCAGATCAATTGCAAAATATCGATTTTGTAGAAAATCGGTTAAACAGTTTTGCCGCTAGCATTTTGCACAGACGGACAGACAGATGTTCGCTATCGCGTTAACGGTTGCGAGAAAGTAAAAAACCACTTTTAAAAAAATTCTTGTACAATTTTCTTCAAAAAACGTGTTGTTTTCCCGTAATTGGAGATCGAAATTAATGTAATTTATAAAAAGTTATTTTGTCAAAAACCGCTGAAATTTTTTTTACACGGATTGAAGATGGTAGCTTA
>JAHLJT010004567.1:212763852-212988408 GCA_031308135.1 Acheta domesticus
TAAATAAAGTTTATTTTTGATGTGCGCTGTGGCACTCGAAATGTCTATTCAAAAGTCTCTCTAGGACAGAACTTCGACCTCGAGCTTCATCCCCTGAATTAGTATTTTTGTATTTTTGTTGGTTCACATTAAAATATCCAAATGTGAAAAAGTCAATCAATAAAATGATGGAGAATTGAAAAACGATTATTTACGTAACTAGTACAGAAAAAAAGTATTTGGCGTACGAATGAAATGCTGACGGAGGAGGCAATATTAGGAGCCGATTTGTCATTTTAGTTGTTTTTTTTTGTAGAATAGTTTTTGGCATTCTGAAAAACGTCAAAGACACTTTCACGCGAGGGGCATACTTTACTTTTTTTGTACGAATTTATGAAATCTTACAAGTATACATACTTCAAACTCATAGAAACTTATAGGTACACATGCATTACAATTTTAGAACGAATTCATGGAAATTTACCAGTACACAACTTCGGGATGTGTCTTTATCAGGAGGTGTGTCGTGGTCTTAACATACGAGGCGGCAGACAGGTTGATTCTTGTCACCCCAGTGTTTTGTTTACTTTGCAGAAACCAATTGTTTTAAAAGGCCGTGACACTTTGACAAATACGTACGGCGAAATCTATTTTGCTGTACCGTTTCGCGTATCGCTTCCAATAAATAAATAGTTTCCATGCTCGAGAGCCGAAAAAGAAACGTTTTTTTCATTGATTTTCTCCTTAATGATGAGTTCTGATGGTGAGATTGGTTGTCTGTGATCGTAGTTGGTCACTATTACTAAACATAACCGATTATTCTTCTACAGTTTTTAAACTTTGGCTCCTTGTCAATTTCATATATCGATATTATCAATATTTGTCGCTCTTCGGAAAATTAATTGAGTGTGGCCTAGGTCAATCATTATAACGGATGCATTCTTTTGGTAGGAGATTGTTCTGAAAAGAATGAAGCATTCCGAAATCGGAAAGGAGTAGTGATTGTAGTCAATCAACTTGAAATGCAAGGCAATTTCTAATGGGACGTACGAAAAACACTCACGTTTAGTTACTGCCAGTGAGTGGGTTCTATTAAGTGACATTGTGTATCAAGCAAAGCATAATCGAATATTTATTTTGGTTCTTGAAGAGCGATTTGCTATCATTTTAAATTGAAATATTTAGTTCTTGTACTTATTTAATTGTTTATCAACAATAATAGTTCCTTAATTACTTCTATAATTTAGCGAAAAAATGAGGTATTTTTCTATATTCTTTACAGCTCTTCTTCAATTAAAGTTAACATTTAAAAGTGCTTGTAACTCACAATTTATCATTTGTAGGGGTGAAGATCTGTAATGTCAACATTGTTCTTTTGCAATTCGCATGTTTGTGATCCCTTACCTCTGACATTTTTTTGCGGGAAAATGCCATTGCTGAAACCATTTAACAGATTTTTATGAAGTAATGAAGGCAGGCTAGGTAGATCATTACTTACGGAATATGGATCGTAGTAATTCTAAATATATAGCACAAGTTCAACACAAAAATAAAAGAAACCCGACAAATCTGCTATCAAATTTCATTTTCGATTTATTATTTTTTTTGTTTAAACAACCTGAGAGGTCGTGAAGCCCTTACTTTGCGCGGCTACTCTTCCGTCACTAGAAATGAACGCCGAACAGTCTTGTCTCCCATGGCAAATTGCCGGAACCAGACTTTTCAAACAATATTTCCTCCGACTCCTTCTGTATCAAAGCACTCGCCGGTAGTATGCTTGAGGCCACGTAAAAGTATTTAGTAGGGAGCACAACTTTTCACTTTATTAGCAATTAGTGTGGAGTGAACGAACGCTAATAATTTAAGTTAACCGATGAGCCATAATTTAGAGGAGTTTTAATATTCTCATGTTCACGCGTATATATGTAGTAATTTCGTACATAGCAAACAAAAAATTAGGTAACGTTGCGTAAAATTGATTTCGAGATTTTGACGGAAATACACTTTTTGGGGTCCCCTGACACCGACATTTTTTTAATGTCCATCCGTCTGTGAACAACACTAGCGCCTAATTATTTGTAGAATTGACGACAGTAGATATTGACGAAAATTAAACCTAATTTTATAATGAATTATGGAAAAAAATGGTTGAGGGAAGGTATTAACCAACTATAAAGAGAGCGGAATTTTATAGGCGATTCTTTTGATTTGACAAGACAATTCCTTCGGCTCTATTTCTAACCGAATATTTCTAAAATATTAAAAAAAAAACTGTTTTCGGGGGTATTAAGGCATTTAGAGTGCTGAAACGTTGGGGATTACTATACTGCCCTTTCGTCTTTACATGAATCCTTAGAACATGATTCATTATCTTGATGACAGTTTTTCATTACTTTGACGATAGAAACTTACGAATGCAATGAAATGCGAGTTTTAAAAAAATCTATCGACATTTTTTCATGTAACACTCCTGTTTCTGCGGATAGGCAAGCCAGAAAGTTTGTTTTAAACATTTCTTTTTAACTTGCATACCAATACAATTTTCAAAATGAAATTACCCACCTTCGGAGGAGCTAGCTACACTCAAATTAAATAAATGAACTATCATCTGTTTATTTGAAACCATGAATCGTCGCCAATCGATATCGGAAGAATCGATTCTTGAAATATACCCATATAATAGGGAGTTTTTGCCACCTCGAAGCTCTATCGATCTTCTGCTCATGTGCAGATCAAGTTTCTCATCACTTTAGAGCATCTGCGCATGCGCAGAACATGATAGTTCTTAACGTTCGAGGTGGCAAAAACTCCCTTCTAATACGTTCTCCTATTGGTATCGATACCAAATCGATTGAAGCATACACAGCGAGGCTACTTACTGCACAGCCTGCGGTCGGAAGACGTAGGATGAAGGCGGCGCTGCACCTGCCGGAACAGCCACTCCTCCGACTGCTGCTTCACCTCCCTGCGACAGACGAGCGGAGAGAGACGTTACTCGAGAAAGTCGCCTCCGCCGCGCGGGCACCGGCGGCGCCGGGGACGCACAGCACGAAAGCGCGCATTCCCCGTCCGACGCCGCGGAGCGGAGGCGTCGCCCGCCCCGCCCCGCCCTGCCCCGCCCCGCCGGTCGGTGGGTCGGTCAGATGCGCTCCCCCGCTCGAGGTTCATTCAAATCGCAGAATCACTGAATTTTGGTTATCGTTCCTGGCGTTCAAAGCGCTACCAGCCGCGTTATGGTTGGGGGACAGAAAATATGCAGCTAACTCGTGGCACAAATGGTAGCATACTAGCCAGCCTAGCCAGCGATATTGCCTCGTATTGGTATATTCGTGGATTCGGGTCTCCTCGCGTCACTCTTCTTTTTTTGTCATTTTTTGCCGCAGAAATCATCGGAAATTATACGTTGTACAGACTGAAGGATCTTGAATGTTAACACTGGGGTCAAAGGTCTGAACTTCGCCCTCAACTTGGAAATGCATAGCAAAGCTTCAACTTTCTTTTAAGTAACTGCGCGTAAATTGCATGCGTAATTATGTTTTGAACATACTGAAGCATGTTTTATGTGAAAGCAAGGGCCGAAGACCAGATTGCAGTCCTCAACTTGGAAAGGCGTAGCGAAGCGTCAACTAGCCTTTATAAGTGAATCGCGCTGTGAACTAAGAAGAGCGGAGTCTAGTGGAGGGCTCTTGCCGTGAACGACAATGGTTGGGCTACGAGCGGCTAGAACGAGAACTAAAATTCGTCTGCGATTTGGAATCATATCTGTGGGAACCCGCTTCGCGCCACGCCGCGACGCGTTGCGTGCCCAAGCGGGTCAAAATGGGCGCGTGGCACTCGCTAAGTACAAAATGAAAATAACACTTGAAAATATAAGGTGAAGCAGACAAGGAAGGTGTAGGAAGGGAATAAAAAGAGAAAGAGGGGAAGGAGAAAAGGGAAGAGGAGAGGAAAAGAGTGGATGTGGGTGGAAAAGTGCTGAAGAAAAAAGAGAGGGAAAAGGATAAAGAATGGAAGGAAGGAGAGGAGGAGAAAAAGACGAAAGGGCAGGAAGGAAATGGAAGGACAGAAAGGAGGGGAAGGGGAAAAGGAGATACGTGACAACGAAGGAGAGGGATAGATACACGAAAGTTTTGAAATTCCAGGTGATGTTAAGTGATCATACAGAGAACCATGCTCAATGGATTATTTCAAATGTAAAATTGAACTTAATAAAGCCAAAAAAGGAAATTCGTGAACTCAGTAAGCATTTGAAGGAATAAGCGGATCATGGATGTTTCAGAATTCGAAATGTATTTGCAAATTTTAAATCATAACAGAGCCCATGTGCCTGTTGCCAATATACATCTCATAAAATATGAGTGGTAATCAGTCAGTTATATTGCAATTAATTGTACACAGATATAATTTATCAAAGTTAGGTTTTCGTTTTTGAACGGTAACAAACTGCTGTTAAATATGGGACACGATAAACGTCAATTTAAAAAGAATTTGTAGAGTGCAATGTTTCTTGGGAGCGAGAGAAAATGCTCGGAGCGCTTTCGGAATCGGCGCATTGCGCGGGCCCGGGAGGAACGGAGCGCCGGGGGCACCGGAAGCGGCGAGGAGCGGGCTGGGGGCGGGGCTGGGGGAAGGAAGCCGAAGGCGTGCGTGTGGGTGCGAGGCGAACTGCGCGTGGGTTGTGACGGAAAGGCGGGGGAGGGGCAACGTTCGGGGCCGCGACGGGTGCTTGTGGTGCTCCAGTGCCAAACAAGGTGGGTGTGAATTGTAATAAGGGAGCGGGCTCGGGGCATGTTTAGATAGCGGCGGAATAAGCGGTGGTTGCCACGAGGCGGTGTGTGTGTGTGAGAGTGTGTGTGTGTGTGAGAGAGTGTGTGTGTGTGAGTGTGTGTGTGTGTGTGTGAGAGAGAGTGTGTGTGTGTGTGTGAGAGTGTCTGTGTGTGTGTGTGTCTGTGTGTGTGTCTGTGTGTGTCTGTGTGTGTGTGTGTGAGTGTGTGTGTGTGTGAGTGTGTGTGTGTGTGTGTGAGTGTGTGTGTGTGTGTGAGAGAGAGTGTGTGTGTGTGTGAGAGTGTCTCTGTGTGTGTGTGTCTGTGTGTGTGTGTCTGTGTGTGTCTGTGTGTGTCTGTGTGTGTGTGTGAGTGTGTGTGTGTGTGTGTGTATGCGCGCGCGCAAAATGCTCACGCAATGCAGTAAAGCCTGGAGTGCGAGAACCGAGGGGACAGTGGATAGCAAGTGAGCGCGGGAGGGGCAGACGGGTAAAGAGGATCTGCTCGACCGAAGTTTTGCGGATGGATGTCGCGAAGACGCGGAGAACGATGAGATCGGGCGGGAACGCAGGGTGCGAGCGGGAATGTTGGGGGTGGGGGCTAGCTGTAGGAACTGGACTGATATAGAGAGGTTAATATAAGAAGGGACGGCTTTGACAGCTACTGCTATTGGCAACGTAACTGCAGGATATGTCCATGCACTCATTTTGTCATTGCGTTCGTTTACAGATAGCTCATTTGTTCATCGCAACACTAAACGTCGAGGGTTGGTTGCCGAGGACGGAGATGCTGGGAGGGAACGTTCGATGTCGGAGGACATGGGGGGGGGGGGCAAGAAAATCGCGTTCGGGAAGGGAACATTTAGTACGTGGACGGGAACGTCGGGGGCGAGCGGGTGGGGAAGGGAGGGTGTGTTGCGGAACAGTGGGGAGAGGCGGCATGGGAGCGTTCGCGGTGACTGGGTGTGGGTGTAACCGGTCGGCAGTGACAGACGGGGCGGGTGCGGATGCGGGGCAGGCGGGGCGGGGCAGGGCGGGGTGGGTGCGGGGGGTGGGGCGTGGGCGGGGTGGGTGCGGGCCGGGTGCGGGGCGGGGCGGAGGTGAGGCGGGTGTGGGGCGAGGCGGGGGCGTGGGCGGGGCGGGCGGTGGTGGGGGCGTGGGCGGGGCGGGCGGTGGTGGGGGCGGGGCGGGGAGGGCGGGGGCGGCGTGCGTCCGGCGCTACGCTTTGGGAGCGAGCCCGTTGCGTTCCCACAGCCAGCGCCGCCCCCACCGCGCCGCTCGTTCCCGCACAGCCGCTGCGCTCTTTTTTCATGCGGTCGGTGTTCCCCAGACAAGCTTTGCGCGAGTTCCTTTGTGCACACTGCGAAGTATTGTACCGCTTAAAATTTTTTTTATCTTCAGATATTTTGTATTTAGAGGCATAAACGAAACTATTAAATCTTTTAGCTTCAAGAACTGAATTGAAGAAATTTTTACGTATAAAAACTTAAAGAAGGTTAAAATACATAATCGCATAAACTGTGATAGTCGATTTAAATGTATTAACCAATATAATAATTCAAATTTTACCAATTTTTTGTAAATTATTTTTTTCTTATGAATACATTGCCATCGTTATCGATGTTTGCACTTTTGTTTGTATAAAACTGAAATACACTTTACCATAGTACAATAAATTCGCATTTGTGACAAATAAGTAGTGCAATGTGCTTTAAGGTATTACGCCATACAGTAATGCAATGCAAGGACATTCATTGTGCCACAGGTACAGAAGCGATACAGTCCATAGTTTACTACCTTAAGTGTTTTATGAATGCAAGTGTATACACACCTCAAACAGTCACAGCAATCTACAATGTACGGTGTCATAAAACAAAACAGTGAAAGTGAAACACAGATAAAGCAACACTTGACATTCACGTTCCTTGATAAACAATGCCGGATAATGACATGCATCTTCCCTCGACGTACCAAACAGCAAGAAAAGAACGTCACAAAAGCGAATACGACCACTTCTAAACGACCACTTTGTACACACACAATGACAGTCACGAGCGGGACGGAACGAGCGTCACATATCGAGCAGGACAAGCAAACACCTACAACACGTTCACGACTTCCCAAGCGGCGAGAAGACCACAACATGCCCCAGCGATAACCTCAAGCACACGGATAGGTCTTGGCTGTTCAGGCTCTTTTGCGGTTTCGTCCATCATGAGAGCTGACATTCACTAAAACGGTCAACACTTGGGTTTGTAAAGAAACTTTAAGAGCTCCCAGTTTACTCTTTACATAACCTGAACATAATAGGGCATATAATGCAGAGCATATATCGACCATTTTGTTCCTTGTCAGCGTCGAAAAGAACCACGGCAAGCCAGCCTGCTACACAGCGTTGCCAGGACAAAAGTATTTTTTTGACAATGAGCTAAAGCATACGAACGAAAAGAACACGCGTGGAATGTCTTATTTAATTAATTAGAACTACTTAAATATTTTCGCGAGGGAAGCGAGTCAAATTAGCCATATCTGTAATTTGATACAAGCTGCTTTTGAAATTTTGCGTTGCCTAACCTCATTAACGTTTCAAATTAATCGCAGAGGTCGACGGCACGGAGCGTCGCCGTCAACTTGGAAATGAGCGAGCGAAGCAAATCAAATTGACCTTATCAAGTGGGCCATTGTTTTGTAACGCTAACCTAATACAACCACTTCAGCAAACACATTATTTTGAATCACCATTCATTCCACACGTACATATTCCATTGATCAAATTGCTTTAGCTGTCTATCAAAAAAAGGTCAAAACACCCGCTGCTCGGACAGCCAAGAATCATCCCGTGCCTCCGGCTGCAGAAGCCAAGGGCTTCAACCTGCATCACAAGCGACGATTCCCTGTGCAACACGACAGGCGCCCGACGAGACACAAGCGGCACAGAAGAACCAGCGCCGACGGCGCGGCGCCTGCCGGGCCGGGCGGGGCCGCTCACCTCTCCGGTCGCGCGTTGAAGTCTCCGTGGTCTGCGCCGCCGCCGCCGCCGTCGTCGCCGCCGCTGCCACCGTCCGCGCAGCCGCGGGGCTGTCCCAGGCGCAGCAAGCGCAGCTGTTCGCGCTCCCGCGCCGCGCGCAGTCGGCTGCAGACACGTCGCGCATGGCACCGACGGCTCCGCGCCCCGCGCCCCTCCCCGCCCCGCCCCGTTCCCCTCCCTCCACGGCACCGCCGCGCGCCGCGCCCCCGCTCTCGACGCGACGTGCAGCGGACCGTAGTGCTTTCCCGCTTCTGAGTTCGCACGGAACTTTGAATTTTCGGTTTCGGCGGCCGTTAAGCAGAGCGTGTTGAAACGGCAATCTGCATGCCGAAAACTTTACGCTTTTAATACCCAATACGTGTACATTCGATCGCAAGACAATCGAAAAAAAGTCAAACAGGCCGTCATCCACGGAAGACCAAGCTCATAGAGAAAAATAATGTTGGATTTAATTTTCCTTGCTTAAAAAACGTTGGGTTTCGGTTCCCTCAGTGATTGTCCCTGGTCCCCTCCTGGTTTCCCTCAGTAATTGTCCCCTGGTTCCCAATTCACGTCAAGCTCTACCAAGTTTTGATTTGTGATTTAGAATGGGATTAAGTTCAAGTATTGATCATCTGGTCGTGTTAATGATAAGTGGATATTGGGAACATGAGATACAAAAAATATTATGAACGTCTAGAAATACAAGACAATGAATTGGAATTAGTCAGCCCATAAAATACATTTGCAAAACCCTAATGTCTATGGGGACGTAGGAACAAAGATTACATAAAATGCTGTAATTTATAAAATAATTTTAGCTTTAGACTCTATAGGTTTAGCGGTTATGTTCATCCAATATATATTTAGTGGGTAAAAATATTTTCCTTGCGTTTCTTCATCTCTTCAATCTCATTCAGTAATGATAACGATCCATTGTGGAAACGTATTCCAGATAAGATCACGAGTTGGCCTGCTAATGATTATGATACAATTCTATAAGTAATCCTACAAAGTAAAATTTACATGATGAAGCTACTTCAAATCAGGAAACCTCAATATCTTCCATCTGATCGGCTACAAATAACATTCTAAAATCAAATTCTCGAGGTTTCACATAGAATGCATTATGTGTGGGGAAGGGTGAATAAATATGAATTCATTTCCTGTTATCAAGAAATTCGAAGTAAGAGTACAAATTATCGAGTTACAATATTGTTATCCATTATCTAAACACAACAAGGATAAGAGGTCTTGAGAAGACAATAATCCGTGCGAGTGTATCGCAAAGCGAGCTCATTTTCTACTGCTTCATTTCGAGGTGCTCCTTTGATACTACAGTGAAACAAATTGTCATTCTAGTCCATATGTTGTTAACAGAGCCTAGATATTATAATGAATTGCTAGAAGAGATTTAAGTTTACGGTCACCCTCTCAACATGATCGAGTGAAAGTTGTCAAAACTAATCCTTATATCCCTAAAATGCAGGCGACGAAAATGTTTTGAACAAAGACAAGGAAAAAGTTGGAATCAAGAAGTTCTCAGAAGAAATTTAGGATAGAAACGTGTTTCGCAAAAAGATTAATAAAATTAGAGAACGCCAATAAACACAAAGTAAAAGTTACCAACACTTGATCAGAGGAAAGGAGCAAGGAGCTGAGCTAAAGAGTGAAGAAATTCTGGAAAAAGAAAAGAAGGAAACAAAAAAATCAAATAAAAAAATCAACAGACCGTCGTGTAAGGAAGGTTAATCCCATAGAGAAGAATAATGTAGAATTACATTTACCCTTATTTAAAAAGAAACGTCGGGTTTCAGTTCCTCCGGTTTCGGTTATGGTTCCAACCCGGTTCGGAAGTTCGGATCAAGAAGTTCTCACAAGAAATTTGCGATAGAGAAGTATTTTGCAGAAAAGATTAATACTTTTAAGGATCCCCAAAAAAATTAAAACTCACAAACACTCGATAAGACGAAAGGAACAGGGACGTTAGCGAAAGAATGAAGAAATTTTAGAAGAAATAAAAGAAGGAAACAAAAATAAAAATCGAATTAAAAAAATCAAACTGACCGTCATCCACGGGAGGCCAAGCTCGTAGAGAAGAAAAATGTTGAATTTAATTTTCCTCGCTTAAAAAACGCGGGGTTTCGGTTACGGTTCCGAGGCGGTTCGCTGGGCCGCTCCGCCGCGCGCTCTGGGCGCTGAGGCGCCGCGGCGCCGCGGCGCCGGGCATCCGGGGAGAGCCAGGCGCCGTGCGGCGCGACGCCAAGTGCGGCGACGTAGGGCAGAGTTGTGCCGCAGACTACAACTTTACGTTTACGCGTGTTTTCTACATGTAATCTACGTGTAGTCTACGTGACTCTTTTTACGTGTATAATCTGTGTAGACTATTTTATTTTTCACATCAAATAACCCCAAAAACTTTTATAAGTAGTAATAGTAGAAGCATGTTTTAATGTAATATTTAAAAAAATTATTTTCGATTCACTAAGACAAACAAAATATAGTGTTCCTGATAAAGAAATGACAACCTCCGTATCCATGGATATGGAGATGATGCATCTCAAGAAACCAGTAGGGACTTGTTCCAAATTGCACTCGTTTAGTACTCCTTAGATGTGATCCAATCAATTTGTAGTGTTGCTTTGAATATTTAGAATATAATTATAAATAAATTTTGGATTGGGGGGTGGAACATGGCCCTAACAGATTCACCCCTGCCCCACAAAAAAGGTAGATTACAATTGTCTACATAGCTAACCTTTGTCTACGCAGAATACGATGTCTACGCGTTGTTTACGTGTAGACGTAGACTATGGTTCTTTACGCGTAGATGTAGACTATGACGTAGAGTACACATCACTGACGTAGAGTCCCTAGTAGAGAGTAGCATTCCATTGTTCCACCGATCCCGTCATTTTATATCCAGAGGTCAGGAGAATTGGAACTGTGTGGTATTCTGTATGTTGAGAACCATAAATCTACTCCAAACTAATGTTAATAATCTTAAAAATCTTCCTAACGTCACCAATTGTTATAATTTTCCTTCAGTTTCTGAAAGATGTCTGGCGGGACTGTTGAGTGAGAGGATATTAAATGTCGACGGTTGCGCTACTCTCTGTACCTAGGGACTCTAGGGGAGAGTGAGGCACCATGCGGCGGGACGCCAAGTGCGGCAACGAAGCTGCCAGCGCGGGCTGGCGGACGACCACGTCTGTTACTGGTAAAGCCACGTCAACAATAGTTGTTTGTGCACCAAGGGCGTCTTAAGGGTTCTAATAATCGAACGGCGACAAAAAGGCCGACAACATTTGTCGCCCGAGATCATTAAAATCAGTTAACGCCCATGCTACATATAAGACTTTTTTAAAATAATTTTAATTATTCCGATTTACTTATATCCTAATGAACTAGATGTTAACTTATCTCGGTTTTTGTTTTTCTCTCTCCCATAATTCTCTTTCATAATTCCCTCTGTAAGAGAACATGTAGCATCATTCAACTGTTTTCATCTTTCCCTTGTAACTACGCTGCCCTCAATCTAGGTAAGTTAAGCAGTGTATATCAATCTCAATAACAATGGCAAAAACAAGCAATAACATATTATTAAAAAATAAAAACTATTTTTTACTTTTCCTCTCTAGTAACAAATTCTGATTGTAATTGAGATGTAAGTTGAAAAGTACATAAGCGTAATAGTAAAAAATACAAAGTTTTAATAGTTCTCAGTTTACTTAATTCAGTCATTTTTATCGGTATTTATTTTGTACTTATTTGAGAAGCACTGAAATAGCACAAAAGTCTTATTAGACACAATTACTTTTATTAAAGTGTCTTTTCTAGGTAACGTTGAGCCGGAAACGATACGCTTTGATTAAAAAGAAGTTCGTGTACAAAAGTTAATTTAACCTCTTTGATTATCTAAAGACCCAAATTTACGTACACAAGAGTCCTAATAGTCCACCTACTATAAACAACAATAATCACATTCGTAATCAGATTTAGAACACAAGAGTTTTGATAATGAATAATGAGAACCCAAATGTTTTAATAATGTATGGGCTGCTATTATACACATAAGTCTGTCACTTTTTTCAGCATATACAGTCAAATTTAAATGAAAATTGTAGCACATATTGAAAGTTTTACTAAGTGTACGAAACGTTGTTTGATATTCGTATTGTAAAAAAAAGTCTTACGAAACTTACTTTGTAAATAACTACAGGAGAATGGCAAGTAACAGACTTCCAGTTTTGGCAATGCAATATCAACAAAAAGGAAAAATAGATTTTGGAAGGTCTCGAGCAAAATGGGCACCGGAACAAGTTGAAGAACATAATCCTTGACAAGAAGAACGATTTTTGATATCTGAAGAGCACAAAATTCTGAAAAAAATAGGTTGTGCTGAAGCGGCGGTACCAACTTAACGGATGCCATCGGCGGACGGGCAGTCAAGAGCCGAGTCGCGGCGCGGCGCGGCGCCGCGCGGCGTGGCGTTCTCAGAATCCGTGGAGAGCCCTGGCCCGCAGGCATTCCTGCCCTATTGGGGCGCCCCCGTGCTCCGAAGAAGGCCAGGCAGCCACCGGCCACGAGATCGCTTCTTGGCACTAATGTCGGAACTTGTGAAAGGAGATACAAAACGTGTGCGTTTCAAGAGACTGATTCCAGTGGGTGTTTTTGTGTTCCGGCACTTTCTCCTCCCTTCTCGATGTACACAAAGCATGCGAAATCGTTGAAACGCAGTTTAAAGGATTTTCTTAAAGGCATTTTTTTTCTCTTTAGTTTTTAGAGGATAAGTATTTCTTGCTGATAACGTTTCGATACTAACTAAGAGGATAACAATCTTCTTCGCCATATCTGAAGAGCTCATTATGTTTTTGTTTACTTGCGTTTTCACTTTCATCTATCGCATCTTTGGAGAGTTCCGTGATGATGCAAGAATGTAATATTGTTCTTAGTAAAATTAACCTACATCGCAAACCAACTCCTATGTTTTGGAAGGACTCTCGTCTGACTAATTGTGTTTTGAAGCTACTTTTGAATGCCTTCGTGCTCATGTTTACACTACATTTATTACAATATCACTAAAGCGATTTGCGCTGACCTCAGCGGCGTAAGGTGAAGGATTAGATTACCATTATAAGTATGTTAAGTTTGCGGGTTTGGCTGCGGATTCGTAATATGTAGTAAAGTAATTTATCACTCAAAGAACACTAAGGAAATTCCAATTTTCAGCTTGCACTTAAAGACCAACTTGCGAGGTAAATAGGTGATCTGTATCTGACCGCCTGAACAAAGAATCAGGTTGCCAAATGTTTACGCCATGAAATACACTAGCGAACGCAGTATTCACAGTTTAGAATTAAACAAGGAATGATGAAAAGAATATTGCATTAACAATAATTTTGATTTCAGAATCTGAATTGCTTTAAAACTATGACCAAATCTATATATTGAGATGAGTATCTTTCGTTTTAATGTAGCCAATTTTCCGACTGAAGAAAACGAAAATACCACATTAAATCATCTCAACTCCAGGAATATTTATTCTTATTTAATATGTTCTCTACTATGATAGTTTTTTATAATAGTGTTTGCATTCTAATAAATGGTCGCAAAATATTCACGAAAAATATTTCAGATTGAGTAAACACTTGACAGAAAACGGAAAATCAGCTCATATTTTCCTGTTCATGCCCCCGAAATTCCATGGTCCCATGAGTAAGAAGAGTGAACAAGAGTCTCACGACAATTTTCGTAATAGCAGGATGAGAGAGATAAGTAAAACACGCACGTGCTCTCTTTCCCACTTGAAAACGCCAAAGAGATCGAAAAGATTCATCGATGAGAGAGATCAGAAAAAAAAAAAACAACTTCCAAACTGGCTCGTTTTGGAGGAAATTTGCGTCGGTCGGGACCGGAAAGGTGCAGCCATTGTTCTGGGAAACTGCCCTTGTCGGACGCACAACAATGAAGCCATAGGTTAACGACCGCGAATGCAGTACTCTCTAGGCGTAGCTTCTTTTTTTTTCCACGGCCTGGTGTTAGAAGCGCTATTTCATGACAGGTCATTACGGTCACGGGGAAACGAGTGTACTTCGTGTCATTCTCAGTGCCGCGACAGTGTAGACAAGGCTATAAAGGGTAGCGGTGATGGATGGCTCTTGTCTGAGAACGCCGCGGCAATAGCTAATTCTCAGAAGCAAGACGAGACCTGACTATGACCACGCTTTTCTTCTAGTAGACATAATTTTCGGTAGATTCACTAATACTCTGTGCTTTATATTACATAGAATGACACTGGAATTGCATCTAGGATTCATCATTCAGTTGCAGAGGGTTCATCCTAGTCATTAAAAATTAAATTAAGGATGAGCGAAAGGAACATATCAGTCTACAAATCTTAAAATTTAGTGATACTTTTTAATGCACTGTCAAAATACATCTTGTTAAATCTGATGAAATAAAAAATGGAGCTTAAGCAAATCTACACAAAACGGTCACTAAAAATGAATGACGTTTCTAACCTTCCCCGAGCTGACGTCCAGAGAATTCCATTCTAGGGCGGATAATGACGTTACAAAACAAAACATCAGTTATGACTTCAAACAGAGCGACTTTGTGTTGCACCCGTTATATTTACACGACGGTTTTCTGGCGGTTACTTCGCTTCCTTGTCTTTTTTATTCCTTCTCTTCCTCGTTGTGCCTATCCTCTTCCTTCCTCGAGACTCTTCTTACTCGTCAGTCTTACTTCTTATGCCTGCTGTTCCTGGCGTACGTTCGCCCACACACGTTCATAATGCATGACCCAAGAACACAATCGTAGATACAAAGGACAGTTAACGGGGGTGACGCATAGTACAGGAAGGGACCCGCCAAATACGGATCCCAATAAGAAGACAGTGACATTAAACGAATACTAATTGAAAAGGTCTCGCAAAGACTATACACTGCAGAATCCGTCATAAACATGCAATTGAATATTTCGTTTAGGCAAGTTTGCAAGAGTTTAACTTTGCATGAGTTTTCTTATTGTTCGTTATTAATCTAAAATTAAGTCAAGTGAATCGACACTAATGAAAATACATTTTTATTGTAATTTAAGACAAAACACGACACCACTATTAAAATATATCTTATGAATAAAGATGACGCAAAAATTTATATAAAAAATATACTACCTGATACAGACGTAAATGGTAGGAAGTATTTAACGACTCGTTATGTCTACTTTCATTTCTGAAAGTAGCAGTATTTGCAATTGAAATAGGAGATTTCACACTTTCACCAACAGCGAGAACACACCAGGCGATTAAAAGAAAAATACGCGAAGCAAATATCAATACAGCATATAACATATTTCGTTGCGATGTTTTGTATGTTGCGTGACACGCTGATATTCGTGTGGTTTTTATAATACAAGATGCCTCCAAAACGATGCCTTTCAACACATTCAAGCCTAAAGCCTAAATTACCGACGTTCAATGGAATTCCAACCTGCCTTCGCGACGCCGGGTCTCGAAACATCGTAAAAGTATGTCGAGACGAAGGAAAGAGGCTCGAGTTCCGTAAGAATTTTTCACCAAATGATTGTCGGGTGCGTGTTTCTCCCGGCATCACATACCTTATTGCATTTTTGATTTCTCAAACCACATGAATCATCTCGTCCTTAATCATTCTTCTCTCATAATAATTAACCTTAACGATTACACCAAGCATCACCACTATGACCAACCAAACGATGTGACGATCTGCCCCGGAAAGAGGAAGATACGACGCCAATAGAACTCCTCTCTCACCTACTCTCGATAGTTGAGTATCACTTATCATCAATGAAAGGCGTGCAAATCGGGGCACTAATAAACTAAAACAACACGCACACATCCGTGAAGACACTTCACTCCGACACAGCGCCCCGCCCCTGCGCCGCGACCCAGGCACTTGCCGCACTCGAATCCCGGGCGCCCGCTCCACGCTCCGGCACTTACGGCGGGACGAGGTCGCGCGGCGCACGACCCGCTGCACCTCCGCTCCACTGACCGGCGCCACCGCCGCCGCCGCCGCCGCGCACAGCGTCGTTGGCGTCCGGAGCCGCAGGCAGAGCTCCTCCGCTCCGCTCCGCACCGTTTCGCTCGCTGACGGAGACTCCGGAGACTCCCGCTCCGGCGGCCGCGGCGGCGATGTCGGCGGTGGCGGCGGCGGTGGCGGTGGCGGTGGCGGTGGCGGTGGCGGCGGCGGCGGCGGTGGCGGTGGCGGCGGCGGCGGCGGGGGTGATAGTGGTAGTGGTTGCGGCGGTGGCTGCGGCAGCAGTGAAGGTGGTGGTGCGGTGTCGACAGTGACGGAGACGGTGACGGTGGTGGTGGCGACTGTGGCGGCAGTGAAGATGATGACGGCGATAGCACTGCCGGTGGCGCTGGCTGTGTTGGCGGTGACGGGGGTAGGTGGGTGGGCGGAGGCCGGGAGCGTGGACGGTGGCGGGGTGGGGGTGGGGGCGATAGTGGTGGCGGGGGCGGAGGAGGCAGTGAACGTGTTGGTGGTGGCGGTGGCGATTGTAGCAACAATGGTAGGGGTGGAGGTGGCGGGAGCGGTGGCAAAGGCGGTGGACGGGGACGGGGGCGGGGAAGCGCGGGGACGGGAACGGGAGCGGGGACGAGGGCGGGGGGCGGCGGCGGGGACGGGGCGGGGACGGGGACAGGGCGGGGACTGTGGCGGGGACTATGGCGGGGACGATGGCGGGGACGGTTGCGGGACGATGGTGCGGGTGGGGGCATTGGCGGCAGGTGGCGGAGGCGATGGCGGCGGCGGCGGCGACGGCGCTCGTGCAGGGCCCGCTACGCGAGTCTCCCCGCCCCTTTCCCAACGCCAGCGGGTTGTACAGTTAGCGCGAGGCGGCGGTCACGGAGGCGAAGAAGGGTGGAAACGGCGGCGGCAAGAGCCACCGTTTCCACCCTTGTGCGAGGTGGGGTGAGAAGGAAGGAAAGGGTCGCGAAATGAGGAAAGACGATGGAAAAGGTTCGGATGGAATCAGAGCAAAGATTCACAGAAGAAGAAGTTTGGATGACGTACGTCCACATGACTGAACGTCGAGACGGGCACGTAAAGGGCGCTTCAGAAAAAGGAGTAATAAAAGAGGTTTGAGGTAGGTCACGAAAGGGTGGGATAGATTAATACGAAGTGGGACAAGCTGGAAGTGGATTTTGTAGAGGCACTCGTGTGCTTGCGGAGAGAGAAGTAACCGCGACCGAATTGGGTACAAGAGGTAATGGTGGAACCGACGTACGACTGGAAATCCTGAAACCACGAGATGAATGGACCGGGTTTGCTACAGGAAGTACGGTCGGTGTTGGCGCCGGTCGAAGAGCTGGTGTCTGTGGTAGTGGGAAAAGAGGCAGAAAACACGGAGCTTGCAGTAATATAATGTTGTCAACTTTTGTAACGGGTACAAACGAGACGGGCAGGTGTAGATGAAATATCTGAGACATGGCAGTAATATCAATAGATGCATATGGCAGTACTAGTAAACACAACAAAAATATCGCTCTTTGTTCTACAGCATCTGCTGGGTCAGAAAGAGACCTAGTCGGGATCTAAATGTCGCGTTGTCCAAGAGAAGGCGGTGTAGTGGAAGTGAGGCACTAACGACTGCCTTTTACGGCAGTGGTGAAGCGTCAGTGGCTGAGGCTGCGACAGGATGCGGGAACGACGGCGTCTACGTCTCGCGTGCTGCTGAAGCTGCGATGGAGGCGATAGTAACAGCGCCGAACGGGGCGTCCGCGGCGGAGGTGGCGATAGCAATCAACACAATGTGGAAGTTGATGCTGATAGCGCGGGCGTGGCGAAGGAGACGGACGCCTCAGCAATGCGCAGCCGTTGATGAAAACGGGCAAACCGTCAATTACGACGGAAATGCAGCAACGGATTTTGCAGAAAGAGTGCGAAATAATACTGAAATTTGCCATTGCAGAAAGATTATACTACACAATATATGCCTGTCCGAGCTGAGCGCTTCAAATCAATAATCCTCCTAAGTAGGATGCATTGTAAAACAAGTTTTGTGTAATAATTTAGCTAAGTTTTCTCTTCTCAACAATCCGGTATTTGCGGTTTGAATAAAAAACCATAAGAAACATATAATTTATTTTTTCCTAAACAGTTACTCTTTCTAAAACGTACCCTGCCTAAAACGACCAAATCAGTACTATGGATGGCAGATCTCATAAGCTCTGACAACTTATTGTTAAAAGCGTACTAATTACGAGATAAGTCTTTGTTGTTAATTAGGAGGCCATTTAAGGAATATATTTTTGTTTCTTAATTATTTTTTCTAAATTTCTTTATGAAATTCGTCAAAATAATTTTGAGTGTTGATTCTGATTTCCATGAGAGAAAACGTGAAAAGTATCACACATGTGACTCGTACCTACATCTGATTTTAATTAACATATGCACGTAGTCAGATGTTCGTTTCCTGGAGAAAGGGTCACTGCTTATGGAGTACGTCGCAGAAATAAACTAATTTAAATGGATAAGAAGGAATTCATATCCTTCATCCATTCCACTTCAACACGTGCAGCTTCACAATTCCAGTTGCTCAGAATTTCTTCATTTGGTGACCTGCATATCTTCTCGTTCAGATGGCAATTCTAGATTGTGAATGGGATTTCTTCCTTCTGGCATTCGCAGCAGATTGTCGGAATTTCTCACGATATTGACACACTATTGCGGCTGTAAAACTTTAAATTTGAATTCATTTGTTCATTAACCGACTCATTCTTTTGTTACTCCAAATGTTGACAAATAATTTTGCGTATTATTTTGTCTCAGGACCATAATATACTAGATGTTAGTTCATTTCAATTTGTTCGTGGTCCCCTTGAGTTTCGAATTGAAGTGTCCAGCTCGTCTGCTTCGCCCAAAGAATGTTTCGCCACCGTTCGCGTGCGGAGAAAGCCGTCCCCGGCGGCGTCCGTCCGATTAGCTCGCGCGGCCGGAAGGGCAGGCGGACTCCGCCGGCGGAATGGCATTCCCGCGTAAGGGATGCGGGTGGGCGTGGCGGGGCGGGGCGGCGCCGCGGCGACGGCGGAGCGCGCGTGCCTAGTGAGGCGGGCGGGGAGCGGGGCCGGGAGGAACGACACGGGTGATGGCGGGGCGTGGGTGGTAGGTTGATGGGGCCGGGGTGTGGAGGGTTGGGATGGAGAGAGCGGGAGGGAAGGTGCAGAGGTAGTGGGCAGAGCGGGAGGGAGGTGACGGTGAAGGCGGGAGCGTGGCAAGCGGGCAGGGTGGTTTGGGTATGGGGGTTGCGTTTTGGAGGAGCAGGAGCGTGCGCGGGGGACAGGGGAGATGGCGATGCCGGGGGCGGAGTCTGGAAGGTGGGGGGGGAGGCACCGGGGGCAGAGCGGGAGGGGGAGGGCTGACAGCAGAGGCGGGAGGGGCGGCGGCGGGCAGGGTGTGGTGGGTAGAGCGTGGAGGGTTGCGGTTGGAAGGGGCAGGCTGGAGCGTGCGCGGCGGACGGGGGGGGGCGTCGGCGGGGGCGGGGGCGGAGCGTGCGCGGCGGACGGGGGGGCGTCGGCGGGGGCGGGGGCGGAGCGTGCGCGGCAGGCGTCACGTGAGCAGCCGCCTGATGGCCGGCGACCGGAAGCGGAGGGCCGTTCGCGGGCGCGTCACTTCCGACGGTCCCGCCGCCTGCCGCCCGCGCCGCGCCGCCCCACCTGGGCCCCAGCGGCGCCCGCCCGCGCCAGCCCGAGCAACTGGCGAGCGGCCGTTGGCGAGGGGGCGTTCAAACAGCCGCTCTCCAACGGACGGGGCCAGGAAGCTAATCGGGAGCAGGAAGCCATCCAGAGCGCACTAAATAACTTAATTAGATAAAACGAACATAAAAACACTTCACAAAAATTATGTTCTACGAATAATTCGGTAAACTTTACTCTGCTTCAAATTAACCATTCATTTATTACAAAACTGTCAGTTACTTGGAAAATGTATCTTTCTTTCCGAGAAGTAACTGCTCCAAAACCCTTCTACTAAGAAAACCAGCTGAAGGGTTGTCGTCAGTGCGTTAAACATTTAAAAAAATGTCATGTGTTAAAAAATTCTACTATGGGGTATTATAAAAAAAAGAAACTTTAAACACGCAGTTGCCTGGTTCTTTTACTGTCGGGCGTAAAACTAAAAAGTAATCTTTTAAGATTTAATATTAAATATAGAAAATACAAACAATATGTGGTCAAAAAATTTTAAACCTGAATAATCATTGACAGTCCACACTTGAATAAGAATAACATGCACAAAAATAAAAATATGTCAGTAATATGATACTTAAATAAATATAATAATGAAAGATTAGGGTTCCAAGAATTGATTAGAAAACCCTAACAGGTACACTACACTAATGAAAATGAGCTTAAAATGCACACTTGTACTCAATTCATCTTGCAAACTCATCTCAGGGCATCTTGCAAGCTCAAATGAATTTTTGCTTCGTTTTTAATCTCAAGAAATTTTGTTACCTATCATTAAAGTAATTTTTAGGAAAACTGTCAATTTAAAACTTACGTATTTTGTGAGGAAATCATTTGTTAATTGATGAATTATTTTTGAATGCATGTTTTAAATTACTCTTCGACATAACTTGCCAATGAAAATATGAAAATGCTTCCTTTTTGACCTTCTCACACAACTCGTCAAACTTCCTGGTTAACTTTTCTTTTCTTGAAAGACACATCAAAATTGAAAACTTTTAAGATGCAAATTCATCTACAAATTTCTAAACGTGTTGCCTAGACGAGACCGCCTCTTAATAGGCAGTGTGTGTGCGGAGAGCTCCTAGCGCGGCGGCGAGGTTACGAGGCCCGTTACGAGGCGCGGCCTATGCATGAGCTTCAACCCGGCATTCTCGAATGGCGTGAACGAGGCCGTTGAACCGAATGCGGCGAGGAGCCTCCGTTCCAAAAGGGAAGCACAAAAGTTAAGTCTCAATGAATCCCTAGGGAGAACCTTATTGTTCTCCCTAAGGGAGTGTTGTCAAGGTCGATACCACAAGAGGGAGTCCGTGTCACGAGTGCCACGAGGAAATCGCCCCTCCACGCAGTTCATTACCCCGCCACCAGAGACAACGCCATCCCTATTGTAAAACGGCGGGGTTACTAATAGTTGCCTTTCCCGACGCTAGTTGCGCAGAGAAGCTCGTGGCATGGCACGATGCCACAACGCGTGCCACTGCCACCAGTAGCAGACCTTGACACCACTGCCCTAAAGCCTCATTACTGCTTCGTGGTAATACTACTGTTTCGCATACTTGGCCCCACGCTTGACGGGTTCTAGTGCCCCGTAAGGAGTGTTTTCATCATTTGATTTTCACCTTTCATTAAACTGGCACAAATTTCTTATAGACAATTTACATTTTAAAATTGAATTCGATCCATGAATTTGGAAAGTTATCAAGGATGTTGCTCTGGAGGGCAAACTCATGTTAAAATAATAGGTAATCTAATAAAAATTAACTTATGTCATGTGCTTCCAAATAAAATTTAATGTAATGTTTAACTTAATAACTGTACATGATATGCTGTCTAGTGCTATATGTCTTGCCTAGTACTCTAGGCATTAATTATCACGGCGCTGCAGATCAAACAGAGTCTGTCATGACATCCGAATCGAGCAGCACGGCCAAAGTTTTAGATCGGGGGAATTAATTTCAGTTCAGTTCAATTCAATGACGTTTCATTTTACGTGTCGAGGCTCAGGCCATCAGACCTGACAGCGAAAGAGAGTATTACTCGGACGACGAAACATGCACCTGGAATTTAGCTCAGAGGTTTCTCTTAGGCTTGAGGATCTTTTATCTGCAGTAGATGTGCAACATGGGCCGGCCGGCTACTTCCCCTCCGAAGGAAGGCGTACGAACGATTGCTTCGCTCTTAAAAATGCACGATCGGGTTTGAACCCGCGAACTCGGATATAACTGTCCCATACGCTAACCTTCACGCCACCGAAGACGTAAAGCCGCCGAGGAAGGTCGTGTGGCAAAGCTATCAGACACTTTGAACCAGTGTTGTCAAGTTCGATGCCACGAGCGGGAGTCCGTGTCACGAGTGCCACGACGAAATCCTCCCTCCACGCAGTTCATTACCCCGCCACCAGAGACAACGCCATCTCTGTTGAAAAACGGCGGGGTTACTAATAGTTTCCTTTCCCGACGGTAGTTGCGCAGAGAAGCTCGTGGCATGCCACGGTGCCACAACGCGTGCCACTGTCACCAGTAGAAGACCTTGACTCCACCGCTCTGACTTTGACTCCACTGATTTGCTAATCGATTGATTTACTATTTCATGTTTTCGGGCGCGTCAACTGCTGTGGTCGCTAGACCAGTCAGTGTAGTGCATGTTATTTTTCACGGAAGATGATGGGAACCTTTCCCCATTGAACGGTGAGATCCGGCGCCGACCTACACGTCGCTTCCAAGGTTTTCTCACGCCAGGTATCTCCCACTGCAGCCGGGGCAAGCTCTAAGCTTCCGATTAATCGCTTCACATGTGAGGTAGTGTCGAAGGGAAGATCGCGCGCGTTCTCTAGTCCGTTTGCTAGGGTACAGCTCCGCCTGGTGTTAATCGGAAAAAACACGGAAAACTACCGATCGATGCAGCCGGCCGCTAGAATTCTCCTCCAAATATTGTTCAATTGTTTCAAGTTCAAACTATTCCTAAATAAAAAATAAAAAATACAAATTAAAAAGCAAAGTTCAAATTAAACAGTTTCATGCATGTCTAAATTCATTAAAAATATTTTCCCTTCAATTTTTAAAAGTGCCCTCCCTCAAATATTTTCGGAAACCGACCTTCGCTACTCTGATTGGTACGAGAACCCGCCAGCGTCGGAACTCGAACGTATTCTTCAATTTAATTATAATGACTTCTAACATTTAACCAACTGGAACACGGTTATCCAAATTAAAGGGAGCTTCAAAAACAAAAATTAAGTCATAACAAAGTTCCCCATTGGATAACCGCGCCCATTGGATCAAACGGCAGAAGTCGCTGTAATTAAGTTGGAGTGTATGACTACGAAGCTTCAGTTGCGCTCTCGCAACTGTATAGGCGGGGGCGCTCAGAGCGTGGAGCAGCTGAGGCAACTTGCTCCAGGCCCCCACTTAAGTGGGGCTCCGAAAATGTATACACAATTTTTCTTCAATACATTTTTCGAAAAAAATTATCTATGGTTAAAATATAATTCACTTTGAAAATATTAATAATAGTAATAAAAATAAATGGCCGGCTCTATGGTGCTCATGGTTACCCTTCTCAGATTCTGCGCCGAGGAGGCTGTAGGTTCGAGTCATGCGTAGGCATCGTCGTGTTTGTGATTGTCCCTTCACCCCTCATCATTATTATTATTCTGTCACTTCATAATTCATAATTCAAGACGTAACAACCTTGTCCTACGAAGGGTTGCAGCCGAAAAGCCGATCCTCACGTTACACACGTTAATCTCTCTCCAGGATAGAATACGATTGGGCCTCGGAAGAGACCGTGTAGCGTGGTCAGTTATGTCCTATACGCAAATAATAGTAACAATATTAATAATAATAATAATAATAATAATAATAAAAGAACAAGTCGTATCGATAGTCATCGGAGCTCTGGGATTTGTTCCGCAAAATTTGTGTAAGAACTTGGCAGGTAATGCAAAAGACTGGGAAGTGCTAGAAAATTGCTCTCTTTGGAACAGCCCACATTTTGCGCAAAGTATTGTAGAGGCACCGATAGTCCCTTGATATACTCCTTAAAAAGCTCGTTGCAACCCGGAGTAGACTTTATAATCAAACGACTCAGAACATCTCTAGTCGTGAATTAGAGGAATAATAATAATAATAATAATAATAATAATAATAATAATAATAATAAATATCTGGGCATTGAAGGCAAAACTTACAAATATCTGGGCATTGAAGAATGTGAGACCATCTCGAACGACACAATGAAAGAGAGAATTCGCAAGGAGTATTATAGAAGAGTGAGACTTGTCCTGCAGTCTGCTCTGAACTCCAGGAATAAGATATCTGCAATTGGTAGTCTGGCGGTGCCTGTAGTAGAGTACAGTTCCGGACTAGTGGACTGGACTGAGCAAGAAATCCGCATCATGGATCGAAAAAACAGAAAACTGCTAACAATGCATCATGTCGCCCACCCTCGAGCTGATGTACATAGACTTTATGTGTCACGTAAGGAAGGAGGAAGAGGCCTCAGACAAATTGAAGCCTCCTCGCACAATGCAATAGTTGGAATGGGAAAGTATGTAGCCAGTCATCGAGATGACCCTCTAATGAGGCAGGTCATGAAATCTGACCGAAGAATGGGAAACAGAGGCATTGTTAGTGTAGCAAGAAGCATTGCAAAGAAAACTATGCAAGACACGTCAAATAACACAGACCCTGAAATTCTGGTACTACTAAACATGAAATGTGAGACACAAAAAATGTTAAAGAAGTCGTGGAGGGACAAACCCCTCCATGGACAATATCTAAAAAGAATGGACAAGGTGCAGCTCAATAAAGATCAATCATTTATGTGGCTTAAAAGAGGAAGAATGAAGCCAGAATCGGAAGCAGTTCTAGTAGCTGCTCAAGATCAGGCTTTGAGAACACGACATTATGATAAAGCGGTTCTCAAAATTTCCCAAGATGACAAATGCCGAATTTGCCAGGAGCAAGTAGAAACCATTGACCATATTGTCTCAGCTTGTCCAATTCTAGCAAAGACCGAATACTTAAAAAGACACGACAGGGTGTGTGGTTACCTCCCTGGCAGATCTGTACCGCCCTCGAAGTTCCAAGCACATGCCCCAAGTGGTACGAACACTCACCAAAACCGGTGACATTGGTTGGATTGTGCACAATATTGTACGACCAACAAATTCAAACGGATCGCACGATAGCAGCAAACAAACCGGATATTGTTATACGGGATTTTGAGAAAAAATCGTGTCTACTTGTGGATGTTATTGTGCCTTGCGATCAAAATGTCGTAACCAAGGAGGCAGAGAAACGTCTTAAATACAAGAGTTTGTAAATTGAGATCAGCCGAATGTGGGGCGTAAAAGCACAGGTCGTACCGATAGTTATCGGAGCTCTGGGATTTGTTCCGCAAAATTTGTGTAAAAACTTGGCTAAACTTCCAGGTCATTCAAAAGACTGGGAAGTGCAAGAAATTGCTTTATTTGGCACAGCTCACATTTTGCGCAAAGTATTGTAGAGGCACCGACAGTCCCTAGATCTGCTCCTTAGGTTGCTGGATGCAACCTGGAATAGATTTTGTATTCAGCCGACACATAACATCTTTAGTCGTGATTTAGAGGAATAATAATAATAATAATAATAATAATAATAATAATAATAATAATAATAAAGGAGGAGAACTTTTGTTCTAAATAAGCGTCTCTCATGGATCTACTGCACCAGGCCCTTTGTTTCCTTTGGGTGGCCCTGTGTATGTGCTAACTCAGCTGGTAACCTCCACCTTCAGAAGGACGGTTTATGGACTGCTGGCCTCGTTGGGGTAGGGGGAGAGCTCTCGAAAGCCACCTAACATACCAACGGCCTCTTCGTGAGTAATTTACGCCAAGTTACGTGTGTATTATAACGACTCTGGGACTTCTTCAGAGAATGGACGCTTGTGGGAGGTGCGTGACGTTTCTGTTACTTCCCGCACAAGAACAAAATCGGCGCGTTCTCAAAACGCATTCTGAAGCGTGACAGAAGCTTGTTGTGCTCAGGATGCACAAAAGATAAAGAAACACAATGTAAAAGAACTCTTTCATATTTACCCCTTCACGCAGAATAACAATTGGTGTGCTGCAAAGAACACGCTGGGTTTAGTGTAATTCATTAATGACAGTTGGAAGAGGGCAACTACTGAATGAAATTGACACGCTTTCAGAATGCTTAATTAAAATAGTAAAGCAACATGTTTTTAATTGCGATATACTTTTCAATTGTCTGAAACAAACATTGTTTCAATTTCTAAGCACCACTTGAAATCATATTCGTACACAGTAAACATTCTTAGGGAGATATACGAAATCCCGAAACTTATAAATAGGATTAAAATATTTAATTTTTGAAGTCACAAACGATTATATATTTGTTTAGCGAATACTCATTTTCAAAAAATAAATATGAATAAAATAAAGTTACAAAAACTGGCAAGAGAATTACTAATGTGCACAATGGCACAGTGGACGCTTTTGTCATGCATAGGTTAAATATGAATATTTAAAATAAATCAATAACACGGTTTTAACATTTAACATAAATATATATTTTGAAGTGTTTATTTCATTAGTTATTTTTCAGTTGTTTATAATCTTTTATTTAAATTTCAATTAATTTCAAGAAACCTGTAAAATTTACTTAAAGATCGGCAAGGGGATGAAGTTACCGTAATTTTTTTTAAAAATCCCTTCCTAATTATAATTAAAAATATATAAACAGTCTAAAACTAATTTCACTTATAGTATACACACGGTCTCCCTTATGGCGCAGTCACCGTTTCAGGAACTGGCGAAAAAGTGTTACACCGCTTCTCATGACACGAATTCATAACTACGAATATTACAGAACCAGCAGCAGATGTTTCTTCATCACGGTAATCTCGTGAACTGTTATACAAGATCTCAGCCAACGAAATGTTTCATTTCATGCCTGTAACTATTCTTTTCGTTTCTTATTTTTTAATACTTTTCCATTGCCATCTATAAATTTCTTCTATAAATTTCAGTGTTCTCTGTTTAGGAAGTGTCAAACTTTCGCGATTTAATTTTGAAATGTTTACAAACATTGGAAAGTGTTACGAGAGTGTATGGTACGTATAATTATGGACGAATTTACGCTTAAAATTTACTCAAGATATTCGTCACTGAAGGTTGATCAAGAATCGAGGATAGAGATGTAGTCCTAAACATGAAAAGTAACATGAGAGAGAAGATATAATATTGACAATAACGATCAGCTACACATATTCCTCATGGGAATAATTATTCACACGCTTTTCCAGAGAAAAGGGTTTAAGAAGATAATTGGAGGAATTATTACGCTCTAAATCTCAGCACCTCTCCCAGTTATATTTACTTACAAATCTATCCACAATTATTCTTTCCAATATTTCAGTTTTACTCACCTTGAATAATTTTATTTAGTACTGTGAATTAGAGAAATCGTGTTTAGTATTATAAATCTGAGAAATCTTTGAATAGCAGAGTTAAGTTTTACGGATAATATGACAAATACTCACAAAGGGAAAAATGTTTTAAGTGAAACATGTATATTATTCGACCTACAGACAAATCCTTTCTGAAGTTCGGTGTACCTGATGAAATTTCAAGAAAAGTTGCATTTTTTAGTTTTGATCGGTTTTCTCCTTTTGCAATCAGGGAAATCAATTCTTGAAATAAAGGTAAATCAGAAGATTTTTTAAAATTGAAAAGCCTTGAAAACTTTTTAAACACAAATTTACCTAATATCATTTGACGGAAGTTAAAAGTTCAAACGTTAATTTCTTTTTGTCAAGCGTTGCACAAAATTTGTTCTTCTCTGTTTTGTCCCTCAAAGGAACCATTGATCTTTCGTTCCGGGAGTAGCTTGCTGTATTCTTCTTCTGCGATGAAAAGAAGCCAAAATGACACGATTACGTGACTCAATGTCTCTAACAAAAGAAGATCCTTTGCAACAACTTGCAAATCCTCTCCTTGAAACAAGAAAGGCAAGAGGATGTGTAGAAACAAGAGATTATTTGAAGGAGTTAATATGTGTGTATGGGGATGAGAGAATCATAAGTCTCACTAATTCTATTTTAAAATATAGCTCATTTAATATTTGGCGGACTTACCAATGATTGCGAGTTAAAATATCGGACTGCTATTTTCCTACCATTTGACGATAGAATTGAAGACTATAACAGTAATTGGGAATAGAGTTTCTCAGAGAACATTGTGGAATCTTCAATTCGAATAACTTCAAAATTGTGGCTAATGACTATTTCAGAGCGCTTTATTTAAATTGGTTTGCCGTTAGACGTCGTTTATACATAAATGACGTTTTAATTAATTATTTTATCATGAGTTTTCTTGGTCGTTGCACCTTCAAGTCAGAGTTGTAAGTAGATACATCAATGCAAGCATGACATGCAGGCAATTAATTATTCATGAATTCCATAAACATAATCACAATAATTGTTTCATTGTGCCTATCCAACACATTTCCGGCTTGGTATAAACATCTATTGCGCGAATAAAATGCCTGAGAGCTTGTTACTACAATGGCAATTGTCTATTCCATTCCACGGCATTAAGCACTTGTACTCAGCTAAAGAACCAGAATATCCACTCGAACGCCATAAAATACATCACCATCGCCCATAAAACTGGGACATCCGGCTACAGATCGAGAGATTCCAATAGAAAGTACATGTGACGCACAAAACATCGAAACGAACGAGAAGGGCGAGCTATAGAAAACATGTTTTTAAACGTCTTTGTCGGTATAAGGGTCTGAAAAGGCTTTTATCGCTCGGGTGGAACAACGCCTTACGTAAGGTGAAGCCGGTCGGCTCTGCACCGCCACCGCCGCCGCTGCCATTCTGTCCGTTCCGCCAGCCTCTGGCTCGGAGGCCGCGCATCGGGTCAACTGGCGAAACGTCCCGGAACAAAAAGCTGCTTGTCTGCATGGCGGCGAATAATAATCGAATCCATCTATCCGGATGCTTCCTTTTCTCTTTTTTTCTCCACTCAGGAGTAGTCTCACCTGCGCAATATCTCTGATCACAACCTTTTCTAATTTTTTTTGGGAATCGCCATACGGTTCTGACATACTGTGAGGACTGAAAAAAAGGGTCAGTCATGTAGCACGAAAATGGGTCAACTGGTATAAGATGATGAAGAATGGTGATGAGGGAGATGAATGGTTAGATTCAAAGCCGAGGGAAGCAAAAGAACCGGTTTTGTGCAACACAAATTCCACGTGGATTGTTTGGGATCTGAACAACTAGCTTTGATTTGCAATGCAAGAGTTACATTACCGGCCCCACTGGATCTAGTAAAACATCTTTCCTTTCTAAAAAGGCATCGTCGACGTAAATATTTAAGGAACAAAAGTGCGTTTTCCAATGAAAATAATACAACAATTTGCGATAATGTTTCAGAAGTATAGGGAGGGAGAGTTAAGGGACGATTTGTAATAAAGAAGAAAATTATATGAAAAAGAAATTTATTTCTCGTGTCTTTAAAGATAATCACTTAACAGCTAAATAAATGTCACAGAAAAATGTCATGGTAAAAACGATGTCGGACTATACAAGTTCATGTTCGAATCAATATTTTATAGAGATGTCCCTATGAAAAACGTCGTGTTCTTTAGATTTAGAGAAAAAGGTAACACATGTTCAAAACTTTGCGGTGTTATATCTATAAAATATTTTCTCGTTAAATTCTAAAGCAATTTACTTAAATGAACGTTCATTTTTGACAGTATTTACCATTAAATGCTGTCACATTGTGACAGTTTTCTGTTTCATTTCACATTTTATGAATGCATCTAAAAAATGAATAAATGTTGTAAATGAAAGCGGAAAGAAACATTTGCTGTACAGATTTCCTATTGCACATAATTGTCAAACTAAGAAACTGTTTTTTTCGTTTTGTTATTTTCGACGTTCAATTGTTTAAAATGCTTTAAGTAACACTTTAAATGATCGGTAATAATTTTTTTGGAATAATGTGACATTAAACATACTTAATTAAATTAAGGAAGATCCTCCCAATGTCAAAAAGTGTTGTTTCTATTGCAAATAAAATATATATCTTTTGAATCCATATTTACAGGTTATTATTTATACCGAAAAAATAAATTCCCTATAGTTTGTTCTCTTACATGTGAAATATTAATTACCAATTCAGTACCAAGAACGAAAACGAAATACTGAGAGTGAAATGTCACACAAAATAATTTCCATTAATTTACTACAAATTCATTCATTTAAAAAATGCCAGTTGCATATTTCAGATTAAAGAAGTAGTACGTAATATCACATCTTTTGAGAATCATCTTGCCATCACATCTCCGATCCACAATCGACGAACTTTGCACGAGAACTTCACAAAAACGGGTCACAATCTCGACCATGTGCTGTCACTTCAGAAACGTCCACAAACAGTCTGCAGTCTGCTGTCCTCTGTTAGCGGTTGATTCTGCCTCGAAAGGCGCGTAGGGACGTGTCCTTTTGACGAACGTAGCAACAAGGAAAACATTTTCCAGCACAGTTAAAGAGCCTCTTTTGTGTAAAAAAAAAAAACAGTTCACGGTCTTTTGGGTCTAGATTGGACGATTCGTTCCATGGTAAAGTATTTCCACGTCAGTCGAAGAGTTCACAATACGTGAGAGCACGTTCTGGGCGCGACGTAACGTCTAGAGCACGTTCTGGATGTGGTAGATCGCGGAGGGCACGCTCTGGATGTAGGCGAAGCGCACTCATCCGAAGTCGGTGTAGGCGCCCCCGAGCAGCACGGACTCCGCCTCCGCCGCCTCCTCCTCCAGCCGCTCCTCCTCGGTGATGATCTTGACGACGATGACTTCGATGCAGCAGATGAGGAACATGGTGACGAACAGCGCCATGTTGCCCGACTGCTGCGGCTGGTGGTAGGGCTGATCGTCGATGAAGCGGATGTACTCGAGCAGCAGGGCGGAGAGCATGGCGGGGCCGGGCGAGCAGCCGAAGGGGGCTGCCGGGCGGTGGGCGCTCAGCGGGCGCTCAGCGGGCGCGGGGCGGCGGCGGCGCGCGGCCCGCGGCGGGCGGCTGCGTCGAGGGCGGGGCGGGCCCTCGGAGGGAGGCCTGGCGGGCTGGACGGCGACGGCGTCCCATAGCGGCGCGACGACTCCCGAGCGGCGACTGAGGCGCCGGGACGAAAGTGAGAGTGGTCCTCGCGGCGGGGCGCGGGGCGGGGGAGGAGAGACCCGGCGCCCCGCGCCCGCGCCCGCGCCGAACACTTTCTCCGCCCGCACGTGGGCTACCGCCGCTGCTTCCTACCCGTTCACGTAACGTCTTACGTCAGCCGGCGCGGCGCGGAGCCGAACGGGCCGAAGCTGAACGGAGCGGGGCGGAGCGGTGCGGAACTGAGCGAAGCGGGACGGGACCGAGCAGAGCGGAGCGGCGAGGGCTTAAACGGAGGGTGCAGGGTAGAGCGGAGCGTTGAGGAACTGAGCGGAGCGGGGCGGGCCGGGGCCGAGCGGAGCGGGACGGGGGCGAGCGGAGCGGGGAGGTGCGCAGATGAACGGAGCGTGCAGGGTGGAGCGGGGCGGGGCGAAGGCGAGTGGGGTGGTGAGAGGCGGGGCGGAGCGGGGAGGTGCGCAGATGAACGGAGCGTGCAGGGTGGAGCGGGGCGGGGCGAAGGCGAGTGGGGTGGTGAGAGGCGGGGCGGAGCGGGGCGGAGCGGGGCGGTGCGATGCGGAAACGAGCGGAGCGGGGAGGTGCAAAACGGAGCAGGGCGAGAATGCAGTATCGAGTGCGCGGGGAGAACCGGGGCGGTGGCAGGACTTGTGCAGTGCGGTGTGGATCTGAGCGCAGAAGAATGGAGCATGGAAGGGTAGGCGGGGCAGAGGGGGTTCTATGGACTTCGGGCTGCAGGCGGCTGCCAGCGGTCTGCAGCTGAACGACGAACGGCTTTCTCGGCTGTCAGCTGTTGCGCAACGACGCAGCGACCGGAAGAGGATCGAGGAATCGCCCCAAAACATACCAGCGGGAAACTTACCGCTTCGCCATCTTCTCGTACAAACGAGCTAGGATGCTTTTAAAGTTAAAAAAAATACATTCAAGGTTAGTTCTGGAACGAATATTCATCTCATGATATCTTTGGAAATCATCAGTAATAATTCTGGAGAATTGATGTAGCAGTTATTGTTTAAACGCTATGATCAATCAGCCTTGTGATTAACCCTAATCATATCGTAATTCGACAGCGCCTAAGTTTTAATTTTCAGATTGCATGTTTCGTCCCTAAAGGAGCGACCCCAAATTCTCAATTCACCTGCCTGAACTACGGAGAAGTAATATTAGTTCAACAACGCGGGAAACGAATTCACCGTCGACATTTAATAGCAATTTTTCATATCGTATTTTTATTTAGTCTATTTATTTACGTGACGCATAAATGACTAAGTACTGCCCACATTTTGACGAGCTTAGAAATTTCATTCCCCTAAACGTGACTACATTAAGGCGAATTATGCGTAAAGTTATTGGCAAAATTTGATAAGAAATATTTGCACCCGTGTAATATTAACTATATGCATTGCAAAACGCGCTGTAGATTTTGGCTCTTATATTTTATCGTGTCCCCTGTAAAGGAATCGACTCACTATCGTGAGAACATGGTTAAAGAGTATAGTTAATAAATGATGGTAAATAATTTATCTCCGCGGGTGAAAAACCAAATTGAGATGAGAGTCATTGACGCAGAAGAAGTACTACAATTTTTTGTTACATGCATAGTAAATACTTTAGAACTATACAATTTAACGTATTAACACAATTGTTAAAATAAATGTCAGTTTAGTTTCTGATGCTCAGATTTCTCTAATAATACAGAAACAGGTAGGCAGCAGAAAATATTTTTCTTGGTATTTAAACTTGTGACTCGATTTTAATTAGTTTTTGTCATCTGGCAATGTGTTGAAAAATACTGTAGGGCAGGTATTACATTTGGTACTGAGCTTGTTGAAATTGACAACTGTTGAATATGATTCCTAAGTCGTGTGTACATATGAATTTGGCATTTTAGATCGACTGTCCAACTTTGCCGGCTAGCTAACAGCATCCCCCAGGCCTGGGTCTAGATTAATTTCCACTCTTGAGGGGGTAAGTCGTGTGTTGTAATTATAAATACCAGTATTGAATTAACATATGTCACAGCTCTTGCGTAAGTCAGCTTAGACCAAGGCCACTGATTCGTAAATGAATAGGCAAGACAATAGTCGCTAAGCTCAATTTCATAAATGGGGAAAGAGGAGCTGATGGGAAAGTCACCATTCTAAGCGATACCCATTCACTTCCCATTGCTTTCTGACTTCTTTTTCAGTCCATTGTACTTCGCATCAATGAATTTCATCACTTGAATGTCCATCCAATTTATTTGTGAACATGTCCATACCTATTTAGATCAAAGAAGGCGAATAGCGAATGCCAACAAGAACCGATGTACACTAACACCTCTGAATTAACGGATGGTTCTGATTATTGACAAATAAGCTTTGTTCAAGTAAATTGTTGACTATGCAGGCCAGTGTAAATGTAAATTATGTTTCAAAATAATGTAAATTTAGCTACAGATAGCGATGTTAAGCACATGTTATATAAACTTCAAGAAGGAACATTTCAGATGTTAATGAATATTTCTTATTTCAGTTCAATACGTAATACGGTGTTAACAGAAAATAAAACTGTTATTCTCAGTGTACCTCGAAGCATATCTATTCCGTTAATAATTGGAAATGTCTGGATCTTCCAAACTTGTGGGAGTGTTGCTGTAAAATTAGGCCCTTTTCGATAATCAAATGAAACGTGAACATCTTCAAAGCATTATGCAATGTTTTAGCGTTGGAGATTAAATCACCCTGCGCACACAGACTCGTGTTGTGAGGACAGTGAACGGCTTTCTCAGGCGTCAGCTGTTACACAACGAGGAGCCAACCGGAAGAGGTCAGTGTTGTCGCTGCGGTCCTGGACAAGTGGGAGAGGTGTCAAGAGACGGAGCCTTACTGCTCACGTGCGCGCACACTTTCGGAAATTTTCCGCAACGGATGGAGGGCGACTTGAGGAAGCCTGAATCAAGGGACATGCAGTCGTGACAAACCAGAATCGCGGATGCTGCAGAACTGTGTATGAACATGGTGTTGACCGGTTTGGATGAAGCTTTCAGAACGTGTTCTTCTTGCGTGATTCTAGCGGAAACCGGTAATACTTTTTAACCCTACGGCAATTTCCCTGCAAATAATTTTTCTAGGAAGAGAAACTAATCCACTGAGTTTTGGTTACCAAGCGTTATTTACTTCAAAATGTGTTTGATTTAGCAATAATCAAAAAGCTAAGATGATAGCCATATAGTAGTCATTTCAATTTGTTTCTCTTGCTTCGTATGCTTGTCACTTCATTTACAATACTTCAGTTTCATTTCCATTCCTCTTTAACGTTGGATATAAGCACTTCTGTTACAGCTGATGTAGCGTCTAGTACGACACGTAACTGAGATCTTCCGCATTCGTCATCATAAGAAACGAAGTTGCGTCATTCAGAAGCCTTGCAGGTAGATAAATAATGCCACGTTTCTTTTGTGGGTTCTCATTTCTCCTTTTTTCTCCTTTCGTTATTCTTCTACTTTTATACTTCACGTTCTTTCTTCAGCAGCTTCCCATCTCAGTGACAGAACCTCGCCCTCTAATTTTCTCTCTCTGGACTTCAGGTTTACGTCATCTTTTATTTACTTCCCTCTTCCTCTGTTGTCTGCTCCACGCAAGATACCATTAATAATTTACTCGTGTTCGTACAGCAGAGTAACTCTTCAAAATAAAGTCAAGAACACTTTTTCCTTTTCGAGTTGACGAGATGGACGGCGATCCGTGCATGCATAATGAGTGAGGTCGCTCGCCTGGACTTCCCCTTCTCGTTACGTCCCGCGCTGATTGCTGTCAGTTCTCTCCAACTTTACGATCGTAAAAAAAAAAACTCGGGATGTTCCCTAATTTCCTACTCATTCACACTGACTCGACCCACTCCTCTGTTCTTAAAATGTTGATCGATCATTGATAAGCGCAACCGACAAAGTAGCTGCTTTCAACCTTTTAATTATATAACTTGCTGAACAACATTTTTTTGATTGCCCTAGACTATAGAAGTGTTATGAAGAGATATACATACTCTTATGCCTCTACAACATGATTAATTTCATCGTTTGGTAGTTATTGAGATCTGTCAATATCAGGTATGATATTTCCTGGATATCACTTTGTATATAAAAGTTTGACATCACCTCTCTGCATTTGATTCCTATGCAAATGTTTCGCATCGTGTGCTCATTTTAGCCTACAAACTTGTAACATGAATGTGTTAAGAGTCATCCACTTTACAAAGTAGATTTCATAAACTCGTTTTGCCAGCTATAAAATAATGTAGAATCGGTCAGTGATAAATAACGATGTAATCTGGATATTGGTAAGAAGATCACACTTCTTATTTACGAGGAAGTCTGATTGGGGTTGTTTCAAGATACCAAATGTTTATAAAAAGAAGAGACCACACCCTTATGAAGCCATTATTTCCAGTATTTTAAATTGTAAGTTGCTGTTATCAAGGAACTCTCGTTGCCAAAGAGTGTGACACTTCTTCCATTTCTATGAAAACGTCTAAAAATAAAATGAAACGAAAGTATACATAACGGTAAATTTAAAGTTACAACATACGAGAGGTCGTGTTCGGCGCATTGAAAAAACAAAAATCGGATAAGTTATGAGATCATAAAGGGGCCTAGATAAAGTCAATATGAGAAAGTGTCTTAAATTGTTGGAGTAACGTTTGAACTTTACATATAATCTGTCAACACATATTACGAGTCGAAATTTATTGAAAAACAGTAACAATTTTTCAGATGTACCGATGTGATAATTTGAGAAACTTACATCGATTTTGAGAGGAAGCAAAAATTATTTTAAATAGTTCCACAAATACATTAAATAATCCTGAAAAAAAATCTGGAAAAAAAATTGAAAAAAAAAACATGAAAAAATTACGAAAATCCGAAAAAAGTGTCCCCAATCTGTGTCTCACTTTCCCTTCGCCACCATTGTTCCGCCCCTAACGTCCCGCAACTATCTAGCGCATCCATCCTTCCTGCCTTCATTGGCGCCGGCGCGGGGCGGGAGCGTCTCGCATCCTCGATCGAGGGGGACGGGGGACCTGCCCCCCCCGCCGCGTGCCAAGGAGGCGAAGGCGCGAAGCAAACGGGGAAGGAAGTCCGGCAAGCGGAGCGGAGCGCGACCGGAAGTGCGTCTGCCGCCTTTGTGGGTCACGGGCGCCAGCTCCGCTGCCGGCCCCGCGCCGCCGCACTGGGTGAAATCCGCTCGCAAACTGACCTGCACTCCGTATCGAATAAGGAAGCGGTGCGGTGGTGGTAGCCTACCTCTGGTAGAGGGTAGCGTGTAGTGGTAGAGTAGCGAGAACGATTTCCCTCCATGAGTTCTTCGCCTCCATGGCTGTGCGGGTGACGCCGTGCCACGAAGTCATGGATTCGAGCCGCGGAACCTTACGTGTAGATTTCCCCTCCATCTTTCTCTCATCCTCCCAACTTCCTGTCTCTGTTTGTTTCTCTTTTCCCTCTCTCCTCGCTCTAACTCCCACTTACCCCCTCATCATTTTCCTTTCTTTTTGAATTACGTTTAATATCTGACCACGATGATCCGATTACATATTGTACGCTCTTGCAAGCTGATACTAGTGATATTCGAGAATGTGTTGTATGATTTATATGTAATTTTCTTACATTTTCATTAAAACATTTGCAAGTTTGCATCAATAGTGGCGGGAGTTTTTTCATAGTACCACGATCATTTTATGACTGCATTAGTTAACTGGTTGACAGGGACAAGGAATGTGGTTCTATCCATCCGTATTAATTTACATAATGAACTTGAAAACTTCAACGTCTTATCTCACTGAGTTTCTAGGTTACTGAGATCAGTGTACAGAATCCTAACATCGTATCAGTTGCTTTCATTGCCAATTTCATCTTCCACGAGTTAGTAATAATAAGAAACCCGCAAATATTACTACTACACCCACTAACATCATAAAACGAAATTTTCAACTCCGATCAAGAATCAAATCGATACCGCGAACACCAAAAGCAACGATGTTGCTCAAAAGAATCAAATGGAAAGTAAAAGTTACCTTCCAGTTTTGCCTTGGTGCTATATCATATCCCTCACGAAATACTGTTAACCATGATCAGAAAACTAATACTTGTACTTCCCGGGCTTTTCTGGAAAGATGATCGATGATTCTGATGTTTATGTGCAATTTATAGTTTTACTTTGTCTACTTCAATTAAAAAGCACTTCAAAGTCTTACTCGTAAGTGGAATGAACAAGTCCACTTGTACCGAGAAAGTGAGGCCGCAACTGCCTCCGCTGGTCAGGTCGTCCAGTCCCCTGTTTAGGCTGCAAAGTAGCCTCAATGGAGCGATAAGCAACGCGGCGGCGGCGGCGGCTGCTTCTTGGCCCCAGAGCGGCGTGCGGCCGCCCCAGTAACGGACCGTCACGCCCCCTGGCGCCGGGCTATGCGGGCAGCGCGGCGCCGCGGGGCGAGGAAGGCGCGGACCCCTTGACCCCGAGCGAGGCCCTCGGCTGCGGAAGACTCGCCCCCCCCTCCTGCCCAGTCGCTCGCCGTCTCCGGACACCTCTATCCCGCTCCACCTCCCCCCCCTCCTCCAGCCCAGTCGCTCACCGTCTCCGGACTCCTCTGCCCCGCTCCACCTCGCCCGGTTCCCTCCGATTTGGCAGGCCGCGCTCCGTCCGCTCCCGCCCCGCTCTTTCACACTCCTCCTCGCTTACCCCGCCTGCAACGTCCGCCCGCCCAGCTCCGTCTCGTTCGAACACACCCCGCCCCGACCGCTCTGCCACGCCCCTCTTTGCTCGGCCCCGCCACGACTCCCATCCCTATCTCGACTTGCCCTCCCCGCCCCTCCAAACCCACAGCACCCCGGCCCACCCTGCCTACAACTGTCAACACCCCGGCAAGAACGCCCGTCCCCGCCTTTCACCAACACCCCTTCGATCCTCACCTCGCCCCGACTCGCTTCACTCCCCCGCCCACGCCGCTCTCTCCCCCCACTCCTCCCTCCGCTCCTCCTTCCCCGCCCGAGGGCCTCTTCGCGAGAGGAGCGCCGCGATGGAGGGCGCCCGGAGGCGCGAGTGCAGCCTCTCCAAGCGCGATGCGGAGGCACGCGGGCCGCGCGGGCCCACGAGGAGTGGCGGCTAATTCTGGCAGAGGGGACCGGCCTCGCTGGCGAAGAGTCTTGGAGTTGCCTCCAAGTACTCGCGGCCGACGGTTGAAGGCTCGAACCATGCATGACGTCAGGGGCGGATCCACCCGATTATTTGGGGGGGGGGGGGGGGGAATCATAGATTTTTGTTAAATAACAAACATATTTATTATATTGTAAATTATTTTGGTAGTGTATATATGACAGTGTATTGATTCAATAATTACATAATTTTAATATAAATAAATATTTAAATTAATTATGCCGTATAAAGGAAGGTAACATACAAAAACTCTAGGCCTTTTGGAGGGGGGCATGCCCCCCCCCCCGCCCCGCACCCGCAACTGCATAACGTATGGGTATTTTCTTATTGTGGTTGAGACGTGGTTGCTTTCTCATACCACGAATCCAAACGGAACCACAACTACGTTCATAATCGTATCTAATTTTATCATCATTCACTCCTCATGATCAAGCCCCCCTCCTATCATACATCGGTGGAAGGCAAAGAGAAACCGCCTCCGTGAGTCACATCACCGCCGTGACCATCTAGCACGAAAAAGGAGGTACCGGCTGAGTTTGGCTCAGAGCCAGCATTGCCGTTGACTACAGCGACTCTGACCGGGAGGCTCTACTCTCTCAGTCTGAATCAGTGAAAAACTACTGATTGACAGTGACTATTCACTGATGGTGACATTTATAACCTTGCCACTGACAATCAGTGAATTGAGCTGAACAAATCAGTGAAAATCGGGTCCACTTTTTGAATCAGTGAAACTTCACTGTTTGAATCAGTGATATCTGTGACACTAACTGAACGTGACGACTAAACGATCAGTGAGCGATGGTGGCGCGGCACTTTTACAACTGACGACCAGTGAAATGCTGGGGGTCATTATGAAAAGGTTCGCATATTCGCCGATTCAGCGAAACTACCCATTTCGACTGAAGATATCAGCTCTCACTGATTGAATCAGTGACAATTTCACTGATTCAGATTCAGAGAGTAGGGATCGAGTCTCGACAATGGCTGATTCTCGATACTAGCTAGAGAGCTAGGTCGAATTTTGCTGCTATCTGGAGGAAAACTCTAGCGGTGGGCTGCTCTGATAGGTGGTTTTCTGTGGTTCCTCCGATCAATACCAGGCGAATGTCGGAGCAATATCCTAACAAGCGGGTAACAGACTACGCTCGATCTTTCCTTCCATTTCCTGGTTCTCTCCTCTTAAACACACACACCTACAATTACGTGTCTTACACCAGAGGCACAAGCGCCCCATTTGAGCCCCTTCTTGGGGCGCCGGGAAGCCCGCGCCCCACGAGAACCATGAACGTTGGCATAATCCCCGACGGCCGAGCTGTCTCTTCACTTTACTGATCAGATTCGTGGGTTCAATGCTAAGTGCGAGCACGAATTTTTGTTCACGGAGAGAAATGGAGCAACAACGAGTCTCGTATGTCAGAAGATGGTGTCGGAGAAAAAGTAATAGCAAAAAGTAAAGTAAACATTTAAAAAAGTGTGGTCAAGTGTATTACGATCAGATATTTCTGAACTAAATTTATTAAGTGTGTGTTATTATTACAATAAGAAATTGTTAAATGTTCTGTTCTTGTAATTTATATTACAAATATTTTCAAAATCAGTTGCAACAGTGAAGATTGATCGTGAAATGGGTGGAAGTTGTCGAGCAATTTATTCTGAAATAATATTATACATACAAAACCTCCTCCCTCCAGAAACTACAACCGTTATTTCCAGTTTTAGTTCAATATAAATCAATACATTTCCGTCTTAAGAGCCGCAGGGCTTTCCTCTCACCGAGGGCTCGGGCAGCGGTCACTTGCCTCAAAAGTGGACGTCACTAGAAACCGGTGGGGCGCGGAAGGGCTGCCATGGCCGTCGTGGGGCGCGTTGCTGGGGCCCTTGTGCAAGCATGCCTTACACTATCACACAAGACGGAAGTCCAGTCAACAGCAACAGCAAGCCGACGTGTTGGTCGACTCCGAATGTCGCTATCCAGCAGGGGAGCAATACCTCCCGTAAAAAACACTCTTTGCACTAACGGGACAAATGGTGATGGCAGTTAACGTAGCTGGAAATATCAATCAATCATTCAGCAGGAAAATTATAATTGCAAAGTCTCTTCCCTTCTCTTTCGGCAGTGATGTACCCGTTTAAGCAGATCATGTGCTACCAACCCAATGTTGTGTAGGTCGATATTGACACAATTAAATATTCGTTATGCAGGCACTCCTCTAACACCGTGCAAATTCAGAGAGTGAGCAAAAGAGCTGACATACCGCAGATGGTTGCGAAATCAATGTGTGAATTTTTGATGTTCGAATTAGTACACACAAACCCGGAACTCACTCATATTTGATACATTTATGTGCTTGCCAGAAGATAAAATTTACATACTCTGCTAAGGTCTACCAAGAATTTCATGAGCAAGTTAAGTTTCGTTTCTTGTTGGTGTGTTCATTTGTCAAAGTAATACGTACAAAGCAAACTCTGGCTTGTCACTATCTCACATTTCATATTCCTACTCTATTGAACTCAGATGACCGGTTACCCATATCTTATCGCTTTCTCTTATACATATCTCGGAGGACTAGTCTAATTAAGCGACCCTACATACTTTTCTTAGTTAAAATGTCTAAAACAGTAAAAACAGCAGAAAAGATAAATGAGAAAACCAAAATATCAATCAATCCTCCTCGTCAGTAGTTCCGGTTTCTGCAACTGGCTTCTTATTGCCAACAAGGAAATTATATAAATTCATGTCCGCCTGCTGATAAACTTTTCAGACTGTAAGTTTCTGGGTCTAAGACTCGAGTTGAAGATATGATTGTGTTAATTCCTTACTTCACAAACATCAAGACCAAGGTGCTCATTCGATCAAACAGTTTGGATTACTCTTAATTGATCTTCGGAAAGAAATATAGTTGACTTTTTCATCTCCAATTCCATGTCTTACACAGACTTCTCTTTGGATAAAACTTGTGGAATATTACATACACGATCCTCATATACATTTTCCCTTAGATGCTGGTTACTGCACTGCCAAGGTGTTCGTCAATTATGAGAAATCACATACAGTATTTTCCCATGTAGCAATCATTACCATCAACATCAAAATCAGGCATCATCCTAGGAAAAAGCCAAGTCAGATAGCAGTTCCAGTACAACGCACCCGAAAAACGGTAAATGTCAGAGAAGGAAGCAGGACGCGTAAGAGAAGAAGGCGATTAGGGACAAGGACCCGGGAGCGAGAGGGAGAGAAGGACTTCTGCGTGCTTGACACATGTCAAGCGACGCCCGACGCCGCATCAATCATCCCGGGAATTATCGCTACAAGGGGTCTTATTCCAGGCGCGACACGCGAATCGTTTCGAAAAGAAAACACGCGAATGTCCAGGCGGCGAAGAAGACGTACAATACGGCGCTCAAGAAGCTGCAGCTGCACTTTTCGGCTGGTTTCTTTTGTACTCAGAGATACCAACGCTTGCTTGCCAAATTTTTGGAAGGCTAACAAGTTTATTTAGAAATACAAACGCCCGCTGTAGAACTACAAACGGAAGTAGAAATATGAATAGCTCGAAATATTACAAATAATTGAACACGATCAGTTATTTATTCTAGAATCTGTTGCTTTTCTTAAAAAATATTTCCGTAAATATGTTTAACTGTTAATTCCACAAACATTCCACAGACAATTCTCTCTTAAACCTGACGACTTGGGAAATTGTTATAATTTGGGGATGAGACTGCCCAAGCCTTCTGGCATCCCTGTAAGAAGTTCAACATAAAGTCAACTGTATTTCTAAAAAGAACCTTTAAAGTTCTAATTTAATTCTCTTTGTAGTGCGTTCTATATATTTACGAATAAAATGTCATGTATAATTAAAAAGTAGAATGGAAAAAGGGACGCAGAAATGTGACCCCTTCTTTTGTTTTAGGCTACGTACGTCTATGCGAGGAAGTAAAATGAAGACATTATTATCTTATTTCATTCACCAAATATTATTTTGGCATTGCGAAATCTCTTTTGTTTGGCTTCTTTTCTTCCTTCTAAATGTAGACCTCAATCAAGCAGCTTGCTTTCAGAATCAGTAACAATCATATCAGCGGTTGCCGCTAAGAGAGTTCCAGGCGAGTGGGTGAAAGGGCGGGCAGTGATAGAGGCGGGGGTGGGGGGTCGACAGTGAGGGAGGAGAGCAGGATTGTGAGCGGAGGCGGAGGCGGGAGGGAAGGACAGAGTGGGGGTGGGGCAGGGGCTAGGACAGAAGGCTGGAGCGGAGGCAGAGGCAAAGGTGGGGGCAGGGGTGGGCGACAGTGACAGAGGTGTAGTTCCAGGCGTATGACAAGTGACTTATTTCGAAGAGAAAACGCGAGAACGCCTGAGGGTCGCAGATAACACACAGTATGACGCTCAAGTGAATTGTGTGGATCATGTTTTCGGAGAGAGATAATGCTCTCTCTTTCTGTATGTGATAGAACATTTAAGAAACATTTCATATTCATGAGAATTTAATAACAGAAAAACAGTTTATGATGTTATTTATCGTAAGTAAATTACTTATTCTCTTAATGATTTGAATGAATTCTATGAGGGAACTGAAGGCATGCGAGAAAGTGTTCTCGCTCCAAAATGACAATTATTCTTTCAATCAATTCAATTATTCAATTTCTTCTTGAAATCATTATTTTCCACGTTACAAAATCGGTTTCTCTTCTTTTTACTAATCTTAAATTTAGGTCTGATCCGAAAAGCATGCTTTGAAAATCAATTAGTGACATGAAGCATTCCGACAACTGTTCAGGCGACACGCGATGCGCTATAAAGAGAAACCGCGCGAATGCCCAGGCGTCGAAGGTGACACCTAACGATCTCTGATGAGGCAATGACTACTCAAGTGCCTGTAAAAATAGTCATTTTTCACTGAGAGACGCCAAAGCTCGTTTCGCCTATTACGCTGTGAAGGAACGTAAGGAAGGGGAGAAAGTTTTTCTTTTCAAACGAACGTAATAATATCACCAGCGGATCATATTATTTATATTCGATCGCTTACTTACTCTCTTAGGTCTGGGAATGGCTGCTATGAAGAAACCTATGGAATCCGATAATATGTTGTTGCTCACAATGAAATAATTATTCTCTTGTTTTTTTATTTTATATATACAATTTATGGCAATACGAAATTGGTCTTGCTCGGTCTCTTCTCTTATCATCAAATCTAGTTCTGAAACAAGTAGTATGAAAATCAATCGTCTCCAATCATCTTGGCTTGGAAGAGATACTAGCGAAGCGAGACTTTGAAGAGAGAACGTGAGATTCAGGGAAAAATGCATGAATCATAGAAAACTCATCGTCGAAAGTGATATAACGACATGACGCTCGAGGGCTGCAGTTTGACATCGGAGACACCAACGCTCTTCCTATAATGTTGTGAAAGAACTTATGACAGACGAGAAAGTCGTCTGATTGAGACAGCTGTTATATTATGAGCAATGAATCGTAATATTCATTGTGCTCCGTCTATTAATTAATTCCCTAGGTAGAGGAATGATTTATACGGCGAGAAAGTGTACGAGAACATGTTCGTGTTCAGGAGGCTGCAATAAGAGGAGAAAAAGATCACATTGCAATTTATATTCTACCAATTAATTATCTATTATGCGCTATGTAGGTTAATGAATATTTTATGCATGGGATTCACGAAAGTTTCCTTTAATAAACACTGTATTATTCTCTTATTTATTCTTGAGGATATGATATGGCCAAATATTTTTGGCCTTACGAAATAAATCATCCTAGGTGTTTTCCACTTGTACAGAATCCGTGTCTCTGCCAAATAGCAGCCCATAAAAACAGCAAGTATTTTATATAATAAAACTAGTACTCACGAAATATTCCAGTTTTGAGGTAAAAGGAAATTCTATGCCCTTTATTTCAGATATTGGAATCACTTCAACCAAATAAACTCAAATATCGCTATTAAAATCTGTACTTAAGATTATTTTCAGCGGCAATTACGATATATTAGTTCAGTTCGAAAGATCGTTAAGATTGGTTCAGGTTAAGAGGAGATACGTGCAATTTTGTACCCGAAAATCAATTTGTATTTGGAATGTTTGGATGGACGTGTCACCCATAACGCAGATTAGATGTTGAGCTGAAAGTTGGTAAATAAGTCAGGAGTAAAATCTAGTTCAACTGTTAAAGAATGTATTAAGGTCTTTTAATTGGGGTGTGTAATGTACGTGAACCGCCGAAAACATTTTCAACGTTTCCTTGAAAATGGCTGAAATTTTTATCATAAATTGCGCGCACGAAAGTGTATGTTTAAGTAAAACCTCTGATACTGAAGAAAATTGCAAAAGGTTTTATACTCATGTTTAATACACTAAGAGTTTTCGTTTAGAATGAGGTTTGAGCTTTCCACTCAACCAAATTTCGTGGTTTTTGTTTTAAATGAAAGGTAGTGGGCTCCAGATGATTTACTGCTTGCTAGTGAATATGTAGAACTTTTCTAACCTTTCTCCACAAGATTTCCACACAGCATTGCACCTCGAAATTTAAAGTTATTACCCAACTTTCTAAGTAATTTTTCAGCCGTATTGAGATAAAATAATGAAAGGAGTCATTGCCAACAGTATTGTTTATTTGAAAAGCAACTTTTGGTGGCTTAGTCATAATCATCAGTTTATAGTGCAAGGAATATAAACAACAATTAAAACATGAGACAAAATCAAAACATTATGATTCAAAGAAAAAAATTATTAGTTATCTTTGAATCCTAATGCTTTGTTTTTGTCTCATGTTTTAATTGTTTGTTTATATTTCTTGTTCTAGAAACTGATAATGATGGCTAATCAATCGAAAGCTGCTATTCAAATAAACAATATTGTTGGCAATGATAACACCTACAATTATTTCATTTTAAATGCCAAAGAAAATTCCATGCCATATCGAGTTTGTTAACTTGAATATTTTCTGCATAAATTCATTCAACTGTAGATGTTTAAATGACATAAGGCCCTTTTTTAAACAACTGAGTAATTGTTGAGTAATAAAAATAAGAGGAAAAAAGTGGCGGTATGCTGCGCATTCCCACTTCTTTAAATAATTTATATGATGTCCAGAACCTTGCTCAAGACAAACTTGCATGAGAAAAGAACAAAATTAAATTCTTTGCAATTTTACCGGGATTACCAAAGATAATGCTTTATTTCTTATAATCTTTAATATAGCCACAGGAAAAAATTAAAGGAGTGAAAAAGATTTCTCAAAATCTAATACTAAATGTAATATTATTTCTTAGCCTGATATATTAACCGTTTCCTGGCGCACTTAAATTATAAAGTGTTAATATAATTGTGTCAAATAGCATTACAACGCCTAATAAAAATGAGGAAGTTAATGAAATGTGCTTGATAAACTTATCCCAGTTGGAAATGTTTAACTACTGCCAAACAATTTTCCATTTTCCCGCTACCCGAACCGTGACTGCCAACAGCGTGCGTGACCTTGCGTCACTGAATCTCAAACACTTCCGTCGTCAGTAAATACGCCTGTCTCTCGTGATTTCATCACCGATCTTAAAAACAGATACTGAAGGAGGGGTGGAAAGTTCCCATACATACAGGGATATTCCTTAGTTGACATGGAAACATATTATATACTTCTTGTTTGTAATTCACATCTACTTCCATTTTCTTTCCTCTTTTTTACCTAACCTATTACAATATCGAATATTTTGAAAATATTACGCTATTATAGGTATCTGTGTTTTCGCATTTTTATTCCAGAATTTGAATTTAGTAACGCTTACTTCAAGAACAAAATGTGGTCACATGATTAGACTAAATTTGTTACTGACAAAAAGATTCAAAATATTTGGAAGTTACTGAATGTCTTTTGTGAAAATCGTTTTTCAGGTACTGACTTTGCATTAACAGTAAAATAAACGTATTGTCTGTACTCTCTGCTGAAATTGCGAATCTCGTCCTTTAAATTAAAAAAAATACATTTTATAATATGGTAAGCACAGAATATAGTTTACATTGTATATATCTGCGTAATCACGAGGAAATATTGTAAAAACGAGATCATTTGTCAGCAAAGATTCCGGAAATAAATATCATTAAATGAACAAGTAAAATACATATACCATCTTAGAATATAAATGCGACTTTAAGAATATCGTAGAATAGTAAAACCTGACCATATACGAAAATATTCATTGAAAAATTTGGAGCCGTTCTGCAAAAAATGACATATGATCGTTTCTGAAAAAGTGCAACTTTTGCTCCTTTTTTTACAGAAAACTTTTGAGCTTTCCAGAAACGTCACAAGGAATAGTTTCAAGCAATTTGTAAATACAAAGAACAAATGCAATAATGTTTTAAAATCCTGTTAGTAAATATTAACAGTGTGTAAAACATCTAAAAAAAATGCATATCTGTACTTTTTGACAACTTGAAAACGACATTTAAGTCACGATATTTGTTCATTTAGTACTATTAGTACAAAAAACATAAAATTGACATTTTTTTAGAAAATCTTGTTTTTAGTTAAATCAATTTTAGGACATTATCAAAATTAAACGTTTATACCACAAACCTTGTTAATAAGAGCAAATGATAAAAAATGTAGAACTCACTGTCTTTCATTTATAGCAATAACCACGAAAGCTGGTTGAGTAAAAAGCAAAAATGTATTTCTACACGAAAACCCTTAGTGTTTGAATTCATAGATGATAATAATAATTTAAATAACAACAAAAACATTGCTTTATTGCGAGTAGCCAACATCTTGCGCAAAGTGTTGTAGAGGTACCAAAATGACTAGAACTGCTGCTTAGGTACCTTGCTGCAACCCTAAGTTTATAAAGTTTATAATCAACCGACTCATAACGTCTTTAGTCATGAATTAGAGGAATAATAATAATAATAATAATAATAATAATAATAATAATAATAAGCAATAGCAATAAATGTAAGCGCAACACCTTGTGATAATGAAACTCTATTGCCATTGAGGGTAGAGCCACCCACACGTGCACCTCCACCCGCACTCGGCCACCCAGCGCGCGCCTCCAGACGCGGAGGGACGCCAGGAAAAAACAGCGCCTCCTCGCGCGCCGCGCCGCGCCGCGCGTAATCTGCGCGAAATGCGCCGATGCGCTCACAGCGGGCGGCGAGCGCGCGTGCCGGGCCCAGGGGCGCCCGCTTCCCGCTTGCGGCCTTCACTGCCCACGGCGACCTTTCGCGTGCCCACCCCCGCCACCACCCCCGTCCCTGCCGCCGCTCCGGCCCTCTGCCCTGGCCCCGGCCCCACTCCCACTGTCCCTCCCGCCTCCGCTTGCACTTACAATCCTGCTCCTGCCCACTCTCACCGGTGTCGACCGCTTGCGTCCCTGCCCGGTCTCTCACCCACTCTCCCTCCTCACCTCGCTCCCTCTCCCACTTCCGCCCCCACCTACGCACTCGCTCCTGTTCTTTCTCACCCTCACCGCCCCCACCTCCATCACTGTCTCCGCTTCAGCCCTCCGTCCCAGCCGTGGCCCCTCACCTACTCTCTCCCTTCCTCCCTGCCCGCTCTCGGCACAATCCCCGCTCCTGCTCCCTCCCCCCTCCGCCGCCTGCGCCCCCCCTCCACACGCGACCACCCATGCGGAGCCTTTGTTGTCCCTTCGCTCTCGCGGAGCCGGAACCAGCCACACTCTCCGCGATACGCAGTACACGGAAATACGTAGTAGGTGACATACACCTCATGATGCTCTCCGGTGGAGGGGCAGAATTTAATAGAATGCATTACGCACTGAAGCAAGACGTAAGTTACGTAATAAAATAACTAAATGTTTGAGAGATGAACTTCGCAAAGGAATAAAGAAAGTACTTCTCCAATCCAAACATAAAATTTTCGGATTATTGCTTACAAGTTGAACCAAAACATGTTTTTGCAGGGCAGTTAATGAGTCGGTCAATAACGAACCAACAAATTTATCCTTTCTTAACAACACATTGGATCCTGAATAAAATTTTCGTACTACTCGTGACATGACATTCGTTAAGCCATCAAATTGAGAAGAATTAAAAGAATAACGTATGTTATTATTTTCCATTGCGCGCAAGAATTGAAAGTTGACTACGGAAGCTTCCTTCCCCGTGAGAGGGGTCTGTGGTTTCGTTAGATACTAGGAATTCTAAAAAAACAACAAAAACAATTAAATAGTTACGATTTTACCTGAAAATACAAATATTTGAAATCCCCCTATTCTCATACAGAACTTACCTCCTGCATTCGCATACTTTGAGCGTAACTGCTTTCGGCACTGATGACGTCATGCGACAGATCTCCAAGGAAGAGGACACACGCCATTAAATATTTGCTATTCACATGTTGCGTTATAGAACAGCAACGTTTTCGATATCCATGATAAGTAAAGACCTGTTGCACGATGTATCCGTATGTATTCTACTCTGATATTACAGAATTCGGGAAGTGTTTTTTGTTAAAACTTTTATTTACGGAGTGTTTTAGGAGTATATTTTATTTGTTGTTCTTGAGCAGTATGCGTGCTACGTTTTGGAAAACAATTTTGTGTGGTTTTGTTCTGAAGAATGTTTGCTATTGCAAGCAAGTATTGTTTAATTCAAGTAAAACAACATTTCAGTCCTTTCTAATTTATCTAAATCCAGTTAATCAATATTTTGTAGGCAATGCCGCGTATTGCCGAATGTGTTGATTTATAGCATTTTACTGGAAGTGAGTAAAGTTATTAAATCGTATTTTTTTAACATTAAATAGACTACTTGTACACTCAAAATTCCAAAGAAAAGAGAGTTTCATTAATGCTTCGAAATCACTGTTATATAAATGAAAACATTGTGACACTACTGAGAAAAAATCAGTTTCAACGAACTTTTGTTATTTAACTTTAATTTTATAATAAAAAGGTTTTATTATCTTGTTTAAGTAGTATAGAGTTAATTAGTTAGTAGCAGAGTTAATTTTCAGTTACATTCTTGAGTACAAGTTGTATGTGCTAATCATGAGACAATTTATAAGGAAGTAGTACTTAAGTACTGTCACTTTCATAAAATTCCTCCATTCGAAATAAGAAATAAATGACTTTTATACTTTGGGCAATTTCAAAATTAATTTTGTAAATAAGGAAGAATTGTAGCGTCCATTCAATGATATTCATACAGTCAGCATGGATTTCTAACAAGCATTTAAAAAAATAAATTTCTAAAATTAAGTGGCAAATTTTAGGTCTGCCTACAAAGATTTAGTAATCTGTATGAAAATGGTAACTTTCTTAAAGATCTTTCACAGACAGTATTTTATCAAATGTTTTATCTCAACAAAAGACAATTGACAATATGCAATCAAAAATATTTTTATATAGAAATACGATGATGTCAGCAGCAAATGTGAGATCTGTAAATATGTAATGGGACGAGTTGGGAATTCCAAGCAATAAACTCGTCTTCGACTCGACGTAATGTTTTTTCTAAAAAATCAGAGGGTATAATTGAGGTTTCCTTTCTCGGAATTTCTTCATTCCTTAAATTCCACATTTTAACGTTTCCTTTTTAATTTGAGAACTCGAGTTCCTGAGAATGCTACAAAAAAGCGACGAAATACACAGTAGTTTAAGAAAGAGAAAAATCTCAGCATTGAAAGGAAGTTTCATATAAGCCGAGCGTAAATTCAAATGGAGGTGTAATGTTCGAATTTCTCTTCTCATTCTGACTTGCAGTTAATTTCGGATTTACTTTTACTCATTCATGTCTAGCGTGAAACTTGAACAGGTGCCCAATGACGAAGCATAGCGTTTGCTTAATGCCAACAAGTGCAACTGTATGTTGTAAGGGACACCTTTTTATTTACCGAACAAAGAATAAAGTCCTTCTTTCAACACAAGCAATTAGTAGAATAATTAGTTTTTCACAAAATAACCTATAAAATATTTAAACTCGATAATAAAATCAGGAAAATGGTAAAATTGTGGATCACTTCAAAAATATATTAAAACGTTCTGAAATAATTTTTTTTTAAGACCCGAACCCGGAGAAAATTGCTCACATGCAACTTCGGTTAAATTGATATCTCAAAGAAAACACGAATTATCAGAAGGAAGGAATATATTTATGAGACAATACCTTTATTCTGAAATCTTAGTTTGAAAACTCTCTTGTTTTGATGCATGTACAGTTAACATCTTCATCTCATATTGTTTTGGCGTGCAATATCTGAATCTCTCTGGAGCACATACGAAGCAATTGTCATACCCATTCACTGCTACCTCATATTTACAAATATCGAATTGATAATCACTAGTGAGATCCCGTGCGATTAAATCGCACGGTTAGTCAAATAACCAAACTGTTTTCTGCTTAAATTCTTTTTTTGTATTCCAGCATTATAAACAACCTAACCTCACTAAGATCACTAACCTCTCATATTTCAAGATTTCTATTCAATGTAGAAAATCACGTTCACGTGCTTACACAACCTACACTAAATTGAAACAAACAAAAATGCTTGAGATTGCATTTCCCGCCACCGTCCGAGTGTAATTTTCTTCCGATAGATCGCGCGGCAATCAGATATTACAGATCCCGAATTACTACTTTTTTTAATATTTAGGTATTTTTAACGCCCTTTTTCAATACGAATGTCACATGTGCAGGTGAAAGGAAACACGATTTTTCAATCCATTGCTTCTTTATACAGATCGGTTTCATATGTCGCCCAATTTATTGAAAAGACCAAACATCCCTTTGAGAAATAATATATAAGATATGCGCACTAAAAATCGGACATTACAGATACTAATAACGATTGCGGTACATACTCAAGCTTTCGGAAACATCAACAGTGAACAGTAGATTCCTGAGAAGAGGAGAGAGTAAAAGGTGAGACTGCGCACACGTGTATGTTTGTATGGCTTTCAGACACTCTCCGACATTTTTTCCAGTTATTACTTATTCCTGATAAACGACCTCCACGTATATAATATCAAACCTGTTATCACATGCACATACCAACAAGCCACATTTGCTTATCACACACTAGGGCTTCGCCATCACACCCACGCATTTAATTCCTTCGAAGAGGGCCTTTTTTTTCCCAGCCGGCACGTCACAAGCCACAGATTAAATACTACATTTAGGACGAGGTTTTACTCATCTTAAATATTATTAAAGTAATATTTCGGTTCTACTATTAGCAAACCGAAGAAGTGAGAAAATTTCAAAAATATTTTGGGCGGAGATAGATGGCAGCTGGCTAGATTACGTGGCAAGTCCGATAAGCTAGCCCAGACCAATGAAAATAGAAAACTAATACGAGAAACTCTGTGCCATTCAGTAGCACTCTAGTTATTGATATTTGCCTATGTGCACATGAGTATTTACTTATACTAAGCAAAAGCCGATCAGGTTACGTATGTTTTTGCTAGTTATACACCCACCAGATATAACGAGTAAGACGGAAATGAAAGACACCTCCACCACCGTTCACCACACAACAAATGCCGGGTCATACAGCAGTTTACACACTTCCAATATGGCGACCAGGCGCATGAAATGGGCGCACGGATTGTGGATAGTTGTCCTTTCTGTGCAGTATCTATTCTGTGACACAGCCCTCAACGGATGTTTGCCGAACGCTCGTGTTTACCCAAGGCGTCGCGCCGCCTGAATGAGCCTTGGGAGAAGTGTCCCCGGCGGCGCAGTGGGAAGCGCTGGTGCCCTCGGCGCGAGATAACGAGGCGCGCGTGCGTCTCATACGCGAGCGAGCGCCTTGCGGCAAGTGCCTCGGCGGCTGCGTTGACGCAACGTGCGCCGCCAGTGCAACGAGAGCGAGCCGGCGAGCGAGCAAGCGACGGGGAAAAGTGCTCGCAGCGGAGCGGCACGAGATACCCATCGCTCGGCTCGGAACGGGCCGGCCGCCGCAGCTGGCTCCCACGGGTTTGGCGCTTCGCTGGAGGCACCGTAACACGCGAGATTCGACCACGGACAGCAGTATTTCGAACCATTTGGTTCGCTGGGGTAAAATATTCAGAGGGAATGCTCCGTTTAGCATTTTTTAAAAATAAAATACAGTATGTTTGCGATTGTTTTATTATCTTCAATTTCAAATTACGTTTTATGTGGTTGTTTCCACCTTCCAATCGTACCATATTGTATTAGGCGTTCGTTTTGACCATAGGAAGAAGTATTTTAAATGATTTCGTAGACTAGCATAAAATATAGAAAGGGCTACATCATTTAAGAATCCCCTCTTGGTATAAACGCTAAGAAAATATTGTATTTTTTTTTTCCATTTATATAAAAAAACAATCGACAGAAATCTCCGTAAGCGTGCTATTGTCAGAGAAAGAATTACGCTCCAGGTTTGCATCATAATAAATGTTACGACCTTTGAGGAGATGTAGAGTGGTCGAGAATTAGCAGTTTTTGCTGATGAATATACAGTGGGGAAAGTGTATACAATGGAGTTAAATGTACATACATACGAGTATAAATGTAGTATTAGCTCCTGAATTTTAGGTAACCTAGCCACAGATGTTCTGCAGCTCAATTTCTAACGCAGATAAGGATATTTCATATTCCTGTCAAATAAGTGTGAATTGTCGCGTCAAAATCATGGAGAAACGCCACACATATGCTTATAACACAGTTATATGCAATTTCACATTGTATGTTTATTGGCAAATAGTATTTTTGGCCACTCTACATGCCCTAGAAGTCTGAAACTCTTATTCGGAGGGAAATGTAGATTTAAGACAAAAAATAGTAGTTAGCAGATAATGACTTAAGGAAAAAGGTAGGCGTACATATAATCCTCAGCATACGTTACGCAGCAGTTAAAATCGTTAATAACTCTGAAACGATGCGTCCTAGGTCATAAGGACCAGGTCAAGCGTCACGAATTGTCGCTTGTGTTATAATCTGATATAACACCAGTTTGGACGTTCTATGACATATTTCTAGGGTCTCCAACTCTATAGAAAGGGTTGTAAGAAACCTTTGAGGTTTGGTTGGAATATGAAGCTATTTTCACTTTTAAAACAATGATTTACGTGCGGAACGTTCACATGGATCCAACTAGTCGTATTTATTTAGAAATAAAGTGCGGAATATATTTCTTACTTGCTCATTATCTTCAAAATTATATATTAAACGAAAGTGTTATAATAAGTGTCCTTCAATAAGCGCACAGAAATGTCAATACATCATACATTTTTTAATTTTATTAATTATCTTTATTAAATATGCGTCAGAGAAGCAAATATATCAACAAAATATTTCATTACTGTTTCAAAAAATATTTTATGACTGTTAGATCTTGGAATAATTATTTTAAGTGCAGTCACTCTTTCAACATTTGTATCCGTATCGTTCTAGTCTAATCTCTATCAAATACTGGAGGTACTTTTTTCATTTTAAATTCGAGAGAAAGGGTAAATAAATCAGGAGTTCCTTGCGTCATGCGAATTTGAAGCTGAAGGCTGTCAATCAGCCTCAGGAGACACGTTTCGTTTACGTTCTCCTTGATTGCGGCGTTAAACCTCTACTTCATGGTTGGAAGTATTTCTCCCTATCGGTTACGCAAAAAGCCTTCAATCAGCTGTGATTTGTGCAAAGTGTCAACTGCATTCCTCGAAAGACTGAAACAAGTTCGAAGAACTATGTAATAGAGCAGCGCCCTCTCTTGCAGAACGGAATGTGGGCAATTGTTCGGGCTGAGAGCAGAATACAGCTGAATAGAAGTCACCGGCTCATTCTGTCTTTCCCAGTAGTGTGGGACACGGCGAGAATAAGGTTCAACATTGTCGACCTTCTTTGTTTACTAGCGTATACTATAGTGAAGAATTTTTGAAAATAAAATATGTTGAGGAAAACACGACTCGCGATTTAGCAAGGGGGAAAAATTGTGGATCACCGATAAATCATTAACTGGAACTAAACGATGAGGTTGTTTACTGTTTTTGACCAAATAAATAAAATGATTCTATTTTTGAAAGGAAAAATAGTAAGGTTTGGTTATCATTGTGCTGAACCTCCGCAATGGAGTAGTTGTTTTGAATGATTAATTTCATTCTCTTCGTTTGTACAGTTTAACAAATAGATATATTTCTACTTCCGTTGAAATGAGAGCTATCAAATTTACTATCAGAATTATTATATTCTATAATATTATAAAAGTGTTACCCTAATGAATGAAATGTAAAAATTCCTCTGGTTCGGATTCACAAAAGTTTGTATTAGAGAAGAAATTGTTCAAGTTAGAAAATGAGTGCGTAGACCTTGAATTCGTATAAATAAAATCAATCCACAGGCAATATTTGTTTTGGTTACAAATAAAGAAGATTAGTAAATTGTTTTAGTATTTTAATATTTTTTTTATTAGCGCGTACATGCAAACCGACGTGTTACAAAATAAGCGTTCAGTTAGAAAAATATAAACTAATTAGTCAAATATTTTATTTTCATTTCGAAATAATGAAGATTCCTAACTGGCGTGGTCCCCTTGACGAATCCTTGGAAATCGTTCTTCCCGTGGTGTGTTACAGAAGTTACGGTTGAACAAATGAAAACAGCCACACAAATCTTGAGTAAAAATTGAATTCTTAACATAGCAGTGATTCATAAAACTAGAACTCGTAAGAATACAAGAAACAAAACAATCATAATTGAAGGCGAGAATGATGATGACTTCGTTAGAAAATACGCCATGTTTACGTGTGTTCTGTATTAGAACCATGCTACATTGTAAGTAGCATTGTATTTTCAAATTGTTTCTATCGAACGAAAATATCAATAGTTTCAAACATAAGTGAAGAATAAAGTAAATATTATGAAATTATGCAGTCCACATAAGTTTATTTTTTAACCAAATTTTAAATCTGAAACTGTTTCTAGGAGCTAAGTAAATCAATTTAGAAGGAATTCTCAGATTTATACTTTTGGGTAGAACTTTTCACAGTATCCCAGAATAACCATCTTCGTTCTCAGCAACTACTAATAAGTTTCCTTGATTTCTCACACTAAATCACACGAGAAAGATTCCCAGCGAAATGTTGTTCAGTTCGCAAAAGCGGGAAAACGTTCCCGAATGGAACCGGGTTCGGAACCCGCCTCTCGTAAAGCCGAACAGTCACTCGGGCGCACAATCCGACAACCTGGACCGGCCGATCGAGTTATTCGTGATAAACACTTTTTAAATGCAATTCAGGTAGTAGATGACCCCCTTCAAGCGAGCTTTAAAGAGAAGAGCCAAAAGCGGCGCCCGCCGCGGGGGCCCGGGCGTCCGGTAGGGGGTGGGGGTGGGGGGAAGGAGGAGGCAGGGAGGGGGGGGCGCTCGCATTCCACAGGCAGGGGGGCCGCCGCCGCCGCCGCCGCCACACACGTCACCTCCGGCAGCCACTCGTCCTCTTTCACCTGGTCGTCACCCAAGTCACTTGGTGGGATTGTATCGTGTTGAGGTTGTCAGATCCACACTCTGTACTCCATGAACGGAAAATGGTTCCAAATATTGCCCTATATTATGTTATATGTTTAATATTTAATTTTTTGAACCAATTGTTTGAAGACAGTTTATTCTTCTTAAATTTTATTACAACGTTTCGAATCCTATATCTTCGGATTCTACTTCAAAAAGCTCGTCTGTAAACAATTAGTGCAACAAATTAAAGATTAAATACGTAGTATCCGAAGAAAAATCCAAAGATTTAAGGATTGAAAAGTTGTAAGAAAATTTAAGAAGAATAAACTGTCTGTAAACAATTGGTTCAAAACATTCAATCCTAATATTACGTCTGTAATTAGAACTTATAACATGTGCGGAAATGGGTGAGCAGTTATAACGCGCACTTCAAAAAGGCAATTATAGCCTTTATACCAATTAATAATTACAAATGTCACCATGTATACACAACATATGAGTAGGAAGAAACATCTTCCGAAAATGATGCGCACATGATTATATTAAAATAAGAAAATTAAGAAAGCATACACACAAAACTTGTCAAAGCATCTCTGAGTCAAATGAACACTTCGAGAAAACAGTAAAGAGCAAAACATTCAACTGAAGGACGAAAATCCACTAAAGGGGAGAAGCTACTTGGCAAGATTCGAAGCGTCACGCATAGAACGAAGCATCAGGCAATAGAACGCAGCGTACTCGAAATAAAACTAAACAATTTGAGCTAGTATTAATCGGAGATTTTCTCAAACATGAAACCAAATAGGGTTCGAAAAATGAAAAATACCATGAATGATTTTTTTGAAAACTAGAATTCCTAAAAACTAATGTCCTACAAACGTTGGTAATTGGTGCTTTATCTGAGGAGTATCCGCACTCAATCAAGAAAATAAAATAGGTACCACTGTAAACATGATTATTTTTTCTGTAAGTTGAAGAGCAAAATATCGCAAGCGCCCTCAAGAAGCATTTATTTTCAACATAACAATTCCCAAAATACAACCAAGTGTCGGAATCTGTCCTCTGCTTTTCCCCATCGCGTTTTTATCACTCGTAAGGACCAAGAGAAGACAATCAGTGTGTGTAAACACAGGATTTACTTTGCTGAACCATAAACAAAAAATGTTGCATGCGTTTTTGAAAAGATTTTCTTCTTTTGAATAGAAAGTATTTCTCAAAAACAGAATGAAAACATCGAAACCCGGCAAGAGGATTAAGGTTTTTGCACGACACGCCTTTTCAGTTATGCGGTATCCCCTAACAAGAAAATAACATTACCATAAGCATACGTTGTTTTTGTGTAAGTTGAGAAAGGAAACGTATGTATTTTCAGAAAGCGTTCCTTTCCAACCAAAAAATGTCTGGAAACAGTCCAATTTGTCGAAACGGAACCGTTTCACCTTTCTCCCACAGCACTTTTTTTCACATGTGCGCTCAATACAGAAACAAACGCCTTAAAACACGACGCGTTGTCCTGAAAAATCGCCGAAGAAAATTGTACGAGTCACCATCAAGCGATTCTTCCTCCCCCCACACCAAAAGGCCCGGAAGCAGCATCAAAGCATCAAAGCCCGACCACACGCCCCACCCTGCGTCGTCGGACACTCACGTGGGATAATGATTGATTCCGGGCACGTCAACAGCTAAGGTCATTAATCCCGTAAGTGTAGTGTATTTCCCCCCTCAGGAGGTGGGGGTGATCTTCTCCCCCGCTGGATAGTGAGATCCGGCGCCGACCTACCGTCGACTAGCGGGGTTTTCCCCCAACCAGGCATCTCCCACCAGCGTGGCACCGCCCCAGCCGGGGCAAGCTCCAAGCTCCCGACCGGTCTCCCGGCAAGTGCGGTTGTGAAGTGCATGTAAGTGCAAGTACGCATAAGCAAGGGGCCGCCCGCGTGGAGGTGGCGAGAGGGTCCTACCTGGGAGAGTCGCTGCTGAGAGGCTGGAACGCGCGCGCCGGCGCCGTGCACGGACGCACAATGCTGCTGGCGGACGCCTCCGCCGCCACTGCCGCTCGGCGCGCGCGGGGGGAGGGGGCGGAGGGGGCGGACGCCGGACGCGGCAGGTGATGCGACGCGAGGCGAGGCGAGGCGCGGACCGCCCCCACCCCGCACCCGCCGACGGCGCAGTGGTCCGCTGCGTTAGACATTCGCGCGCGGTCACTTTGGACCTTTAAAGACGCTTGCTTTAGGGAAGTGTTGTCAAGGTCAATGCCACGAGCGGGAGTTCGTGGCACGAGTGCCATGACGAAATCGCCCCTTCACGCAGTTCATCACCCCGTCACCAGAGACAACGCCCCCCTATTGTAAAACGGCGGAGTTATACTGCTCGTAATATTTTCCTTTCCCGACGCTAGTTGCGCAGAGAAGCTCATGGCATGCTACGGTGCCACGACGCGTGCCACAGCCACCAATAGAAGACCTTGACACCACTGCTTTAGGGGGACCTATGGTGTGGTGGTCAGTCCATTGATATTCCACGTCCAATCATACGTCTCCGTGTGTCAAATGCTGATTGATCCACGTCTAATTTGTGGTGGGGGTTCGGGAAAGTTTGCCCGGGAATGTTTTCTCGGAGTTTTCCCGTTTCCCCTAACTCTCATTCCACCATTTCTCTATAGTCATTCAAACCAATCATCACCCATTCATTAAAAAATTCATCGTAAGTCTGAGCGAAAATGCTTAGGAACTGAAATTTTTAATAAGGATAACATTCCCTTTCAAATAAGTATAAAGACGTATAATCAATTTTAGTCATTAATTCTCTGTGGTCCAGTTATTGAATTATTTCAATTGAGTCAAACCGTTCATACTTAATCGTGAATTAAATCGGGTTATTCAATGATGAATATGAATATTGATATGAATGATTTCATATCAACGACCTCCGTATCACTTTTCACATAATCGTGTATTCAGTGGCGCCCAGGAGGGAGGAGGGTGGCTGTTTTTTTACCCCAGAACCGACATTGTTGGAGCCTAGATTTTTTCATTGAAAACAAATAAAAATGTATTTACTTCTAATTAAAATTAACCATTTTTAGTTATTTATGTTGCGGGGAGAAATGAAAACTGTTAATGGATTGTGGGGACAGAAATTTTGTTCCAAATAAGGGACCCCCTTGATCCATTGTCCCAAGCCTCTTTTTTTCTCTGGGCGTCCCCACTTATATTAAACTCCAAAAAAGTATAATCTACTAAATGTATACATTTATATAGAACTTTTGATGGACTATCCTCGTAAGATTTATTTGTTCCATGTATCTAGACCATACATCGAGAGTAGTTACGTATGTTTAATGCTTAAATGATGTTTCAAAGGTCAAAAAACATTAATTTATGTAGAACCGGAGTTATTAAAAAATGTGGACCGATACAGATTCTGAACGAGCATGCGGTGCGAATGACAAGATTTATAATTATGGCAAGAATAGAAAATTACAGTGCGTTGCCCTCGATTTGCTGGTCGCAGAGCGAAAGTGCGGAGAATGTCAAGTAGATTGCATTTTCCAGCTATTTTTGATATCACTTTGTTGCTTTTATTGATCGATTGAAGAAATCCATACTTATTTCTGCACGCAGGCAAGAGAGGAAGCTTACGACTTTAAACCCTCTCGTTTCCTGACTTTGGTATCAATTGTAGTGGAGATCTTTGCCTTCCGTTTTATGTAAGATGATTGGTAAGGGATTATGGGAGGTAAAAGATTTACATGTATTAGATCATGACAAGTAATAATGATACATGGATAATAGGTTGGGATGGAATTTTTGATGATATGAAAACCCAACAATATCAAATCTACAGTGCGAAAATACCCCTACTTTAAAGGGACTTCAATGCGCAGTGTTCGTAATTTAATCCATCACTTAATACGGACACGCGTTGTAGCCGACGTCAACAGAGTAGAAGGCTGCACCGGGAATCGCTGGGGATGGCCACGACCAGCTTTCGCATAAAGCTTGCAAAAACAAAACTGCCATTAAAGTATCTAAACAATGTCGCTTTCACTGAGAAGGAAAGCCAAGTGTCGGTTTCATAACTAGAGGCCGAACTGCTAGTGTTAATTTGTTCAAAAGAAGAAGTTAAAACGTGTTTTTGGTGAACAAAGTTTTACTTTGTTCACCAGAAAGACAAAAAACGAATATAGGGAGAGAAAGAAGAAATGAAAAATTATTTTCGAATTCGTGACCTGTCTGACGGCCAACAACATAGTTTTTTCAAGTTTTCGTATTTCATTAGACAGTGGAGAAGAAGAAAAAAAACATTATTTAATCAGAGATTGGTTCCACTTTTCTCAACAAAATGAAATAACTCAAAGAATAACAAAGCTTCGATCTGAAGAGCATTCACTCTGTAGTGATTACATAATATACTATATTTTGCATAGGAAAGTACATTAATGCTGTCACAATATTTGTATTGCTCAAGATATACTTTCACGAATGTGATTCAATTGATGTTGATATTTTATGCTCTGATTTTACACACTTGATTATTTATTTCGCGACATTAGTGATGAAACGGTTAGCATATCAAACTTACACCCATGTTCGCAGGTTCAAACCCGATCGAAGCCGTGGATTTAAAAAAAAATCGTTGATACGCCTTCCTTCGAAGGACAAGGAAGCTTGCTGTTCCAAGTTGTAGATTCATTGTACGTAAAATTCTCAAACCTAAAATATCCTCAAGCCTAAATTCCGATCGCTTGTTTCGTCGCCCGAGTCATACCTCCTTTCTCTGCTAGATGGCGAAACGATGGTAGCGGAATTTGCGGGGTCAGGCAGAAGAGCAGGCCTGATGGACTTAAGCATCGCCATGTAAAATAAGGCACCATTGAATTGAATTGAACTTGAATTGAATTGTTTTGCAGCGGCGTCCAAGTGGGTGAAGTCGAAAGCTCCGAGTTCGTAACCCGTTTTAGCCATGGGTCTTTCACAATTTGGTTGAAACGTGGTTGACCTCTCGTACCACCACTTGACCCATTTGAACTCAACATCCCATTCATAATCATAATCTCCCCTATTGTCACCTACCCACTGAAGGACAATGGCAAACCACAACTGTAGTCACCTGCCGGAAAAAGAGACGACGTCATTAGGACGCTTTTTCTTGACCTTTCCTTTTGCGTTACGCTTGAAGCGGAGGGGGAGGTGATCATTTGATTATTTCGTCAGAAATACCAACAAATCAAATTTGTTGTTTTTTTGACGATGCAAATAATTTCTATTAAACAGGAGTGAACATTCCCTGTTAATTATGTCACCGAAAACTGTCATCAATATTTTGTATTCATAATTCAACAATGGTAAAAAAAGAGGAAGGAATTTCGAAGCTCATGCGAACTTGAACAAAATAAGTGAGAAGTTCGGATGTAAATACTGAAATCTGATATTTTGTGCAAAATCAAATATGTTGGATTTTATGATGACGAAGGAGTGTACTCGTATCTCTTTGAAGTGCATGCGGCTTCAAAAGCATACAAAAAATGACAATGATAATACACTCGTACGTTTTACCATGTGCAACTGGTGTCGTGTAAACATATTGATATCCCACCTCATTCTCCCACGAAACGAGAAATAACAGATTCGACCGCCTCGTAAGCTCTTCATCCCACCCAGAAAAAGCGCATTTGCCCACTGTCCACGCGCGGATGGCGGCCCTAGCACCCCGTTCGGCCACCCTCGGCAACCCTCGGCGGCCGTCGGGGCCGCGCGCCAGCGAACCGCTCGCTCCGCCGCTGCAGCGCGGGTCCAGCCGGCGCAGCGCAGCGCAGAGCAGCGCAGCGTCCGCGGGGCGGCCTCAGCCAGCGACGGATCGCGGTTACCACTCAATTCCCCTGCCCGCCCCGCCCCGCCCCGCGCTACCCCTCGCCGACGACGGACGCCCGGTTGGCCCCCAAACCCACAACACAGCCGCGCCGCGCCACCCCGCGCGCCGCTCCCGCCCGCGCAGCTATCGCCTCCGCCATCACCTGCCCCGAGGTCAAGGGCCCCGCGCGGAGCATGCTCGTCTGAGAGAAAGGGCGCGTTCCTCAGCTGGGAGGCGTTTCTGGGCAAATGGGTCAGAGCTGCGGGGAGCTACCTTTTCTCCTGGCGAAACGTTATTGAAAAGCGAAAGAAATTGGCGAACACTCTATAACCGCCGGTATAGAATGTCCGCCAATGGAACGCTATATCAGCCGGTAGTAATTGTAAAGAAAATAAGGATGAGTTGTATTGAAATATATGTTCCATATTGGAAAACGAAACAATCGTGAAAACAAAACAATCGTGAAACAAAAGACAAATATTAATGAAACTTAAATGATAGTTTAGTGTACAAAAAATAATGAATTCACAATTGCAAACATTGTTAATTCAATAAGACAGAATTTTCTTCCCAATAAGCTGAAAACTGAGTTGTCATTAATGGTAATGAATACCAACAGTTTTTAGTTCATTGTCAGTTTAGGGTAAACTTGAAAAATCCCTCAATGGCATATTAAGAAATATTCAAGCATGTTTGTTTAAAGCTCTTGGAGTTTTGCTCAATGTCTCAAAGGTTTGTCTTAAGATCAAGTTCTGCATTGAACCTGTTTAAGGTAACATCTTCGTTATTAGTCCATTTGAGGCCTCAGGACAAAGCACTGTCCCTCTTAAAGACGTACAATCTAAAAAAATCTAATGCAATTGAAAACAACGTGAAAAGATAAAAATAATAATATGTGAATTTTAAATTTTAACATTTGAAATTGTACCTGCGTTTCAATAAAAGTAGCCAAAAATATCATTTAGATATTTCATGTTCAAATCGTTTATTAATTAAAAGACAAATTGAAACAAATTTATAAATTAGCTATAATAATAAATAAATACATTTACAATTTTCGTTAATTTATCAAATTCCTTCCCACTTTATTGTCTGAAGGACCGCCCTTCCTATTCACATGCGACTAAAAGTCTAATGTACACTCACGATCAAATTTCTTCAAATTACGAGTTTAAAAAAATCTAAATCAATAAGTCACTTCAAATTTTGTTTCGAAAATATGTTAAATCTGCAGAGTAATTAATTACATGAAGGTATTACAAAAATTTAAATACATTCAAGGACAATTTAGATAGGAAACTCTTTTAAATTTATCCTGTATGTAAATAAGAGAATGAGGAATATACCCATCACAACAAAGAAAAAAGGACAATGATATCAGAATATCACGAAAATTGACAGTAACCTTGGAGTTTTCAGTGAAATTTCTTCTCAAAATATTGGCATATTCTCTATTCACCTCCCCCCCCCACGGAAAGCGTACTGTGTACTCCCAACGATACGCTTCTCCACAGGCTGAGAATCTCTGGAGAATAGCATTACTGTTATTAACACTTGCTAGGTGAGATTATTCTGAACTTCATAATTGGTTCGTATTCATGAAAGCAAAATCTTGGAATAATAACTGTCTGAAATTGCGCTCGACTCAAGGCAACTACCTGGAAGTGCAAAGCGTTATGATAACGTTAATTAGAGGATGCGAGATCTGAGATTGACAGCCGAGCATTTTCTCATCAATGGCGCTAGGGTAGTGAGACACGCAATCGCACTTTATGTGAGACTGCGTCTGAGATTTTGTAGTTTCCTATACAAATATTCGAGTAATCACATCCTAGGCTAGTGTCTGTGGGAATGAAATTGTGGGAAGAAAATAAAATAAATAAAAAAGAGATTTTTATGGAGGGAAAATTGAAATCATGTTCAAGATTATGTATTATAGAGATTTGAATATAAAGAAAGAGTTTATACTTCGTTTCAAAATGTTCTTCGCAATGGAACAGAGACGTGAATGACGAGAAAAAAGAAGAAAGAAGGATGAAAGCATTAGAAACGAGAATTTGTACATGGATTGAAAGGATCAAACGGAGATAGAAGTTACATGAAGATGCAGTAAAATATGCCTATAAGAAAAACAAACTTCTGAAAAATAGAAGAGAAGAGGTCATAATTTGAGAGAGAAAAAACGGTTAGAGCTTTAGAAACCTATGTCTGCGGAAGGAAAGAGCAGAAAAGGTAGGTGACGAATATCCTTATATAGTAAACGAGGAATCTACGTAAGTCTGTACATCCGCCCGTCCGTCAGTCCCTCTGTTCGCCACTTGCTGTTAGAGCACTTCCAGGTCACCAATCAAGACAAATGATCGGTGTCATTCGATGGATCCCGGTCTCCGGGTGGAGAACCGATCTTGTTTTTGCGGATCCATCCAAATTATAAATAATTTCTCTAAAAAACTAACACGTTTTTTAGAGAAATTATATTTAGTTTCTGTGCTACTAAAACGCTTTTTGTGGGCGTTGCAGCACCTACAGAGGAATAAATCTCATTCAATTCCTCTTACAGAAGACAAATCGATTGACACAGTTCTTAGCCGGTTCTTTCTATCATATTCTAGAAAAAATCTAGGAAAACCTCTTTTTAATTAAATTAATCCATCTAGGAGAACAGTGGTGAAATATTAATAGACTCTCTTTCCGGAATTTACATTAATCGTTACGATTTGATTTATCAGATTGACGATAATTCAACCTATTTTTTGTAATGAAACAATAATTTAAACAATCATTTTAATAAATACTTTTTCGTGTAACTATATACGCACGAACTGGACAAGGCAGGGAAATGTATGTTTAAAATTTGCTTATTATGAATTTTCAAACTACAAATCAAACTCTTAAATGTTAAAATGCTCGACAGAGGTGCCAGGATAAGCTAATAATAAGCGGCGATCGGATTTTGATGACCTAAAAACTCTTTCAAAATGACCTATAAAATGACATGAAATTAAGGGGAAATGACTTGATTTTTTTGAAAAACACTCAAAAATTTGTTTGAAAATGTTTATTCAATGAATTTTAAAATTTTAAATAAAATGTATTTATGCAAAATAGATTCAATATAAATCCTCTAGTTTAGGAGGAATTGTAATCCTTAGATCCGATCTTCCAACGGTCAGTTTTGAAAGGTCGAGGAAGTTCCCGAAGATCCGTGTAATTTTGAGAGTTCGAAAAACAGAGTCCACTGCAGTAGTGAATTTCGTCGCGAACAAATGAAACAATAAAAACTTTGTTTTAGTGTGTCATTGTAAGTTCATAAAACATTCATTAACAAAAACACGAAAAGAAAACAAAACACGTAAAAATAACAAAAGTGACGAAAGAGCCCAAAACAATCACCTAAAAATGCCAAAAAATTACCCAATAACTAAAAATTTATATAATCTATAAGTCGTAATAAAAATTCTTTTATAAGTTAGCTTCGTCTAGAATGCACCAATGAAAAAATGCTTTGTCATAAGAATCCGAACCCTGGTAGTGAGTAATGAATAGGCCAGGCCAGCCGAATTGAAGTTGGATTCAGCGTAAGTGGCCCTGCACACGCCCGGGACTTTGCCAGGGCCACTTCCTGACCCCGTCTGATAGCACTTCACTGCGCCGCACTGAAATCGTGATTCGAAACGTGTTCGCTCTGTGTCCCTAGAACGAGGCAAAATGTTTATTTAAGTCTATCGGATCCTTTGAGAGCTATGGCCTCCCACAGAAGCGGAGATGTGGGTTGGTACACCTATAATTACATATCAAAAGTTTTGCACATAGATTTTAAGTTTCTTCCAAACTTGTCTGTCTTTTGCTACTTGAGACCACCAATGTATTGTAGGGAAAATGATGCAAGCAAAGCTAGCGGGAAAAGAAAGTCTTTGTCGACTGGAAAAAATGTTAATCCTCTCTCGTAAATTATCTGGTATTTAGTAATACGAAAACAAGTCAGAATTATTATTTGCCTGGACTCTTCCAGGAAAAAGTCTTGAGGCAAGCACGTCAGGTTGGGCAGACAGTCTCCTCAATGAAGTGCAGAAGGAGTGAAGGATCGAATGAGTGGTTATGTATCTAATGAAAATAAAGGATTAATATTGAATGAATTTAAAAGTAATACATCTAAAATGGAAAAGAACTTTACCAATCACTTAGTATCAAGAAAAGTTTACAAAATTCAAATTAGTTATGCCAAAGAGCACACTTTTAATTTGTACAATTAGATCAATCCAGAATTAAGTTAGTTATAGCTACTTATTAAGAAAAGCCCTCCCTCTAGCAACTCAAGCGAATATTAAAATTCAAAGATGATGTTATTAATGGCGTGGCAAGGGCCAAAAGTTCGTAGTTTCTAGAGCCAACTAAACCCTTCACTTGCGACTACGGTACGTCGACACAACGAGGAAGGATTCCGTCCATCATGATGCCACTCAATCTTCTCTTACCTAACAGCATTACAGAACTGAAGAGAGAATAAACATGACGTTATTCACAATAACTGAAGGTCAGTAAAATCACGTGGAGCCAAGTGGCTACTCAGGATTAAGAGGGGAAGAGCTTCGCCACCCAAGATTGAAAATCCTTTGCAAGTCCACTTTCTAGTGCCGGTCTTGGTAAGCACTAAGTAGTGCAAAGAGATCCTAACACGTTAGGTCTATGGTCAGTTCCAATTTTCTGAAATAAAAGTTCAGTGATTCTCTCTAAGTAATATGTTATAAAAATGTAACGTTTACAAAGCATTACCGTGATATAATGATAACATAATATTCTTAACATAATGCACCTTAAAGTAAACAAATAATTCAGATTGTAAAACATAGGTAGACTGAAGATCAAGGGTGTCTTCTACATTAGCGTTGAATGTGAGCATTTAAAAAGCTAAAGGCGTACACGTCCACAAGCGAAGAAACTCAACATTCCCTACATCTCAAAACCATTTCAGACTATCAACAGAACGGCTGTGAGGGTGGAAGGGTCTAAAAATATAAGGTGACACGCATTAGATTTGAAACGTATTTCATAACAAACCTGAATTTTTCTTGCTAATTATAACAAGGAAATAAGTATTCGAGTATTAGTTAAAGTAAGAGCTGAATATCAACCCCCTGTTGAGTTACAAAATTCCTCATACATTATATGCAAATATATGCAGAGTTTAATGAGAATTATTCGGTATTTAGTATAATAGACGTTTCTTCATAGTGGACAAAATCATTCAATAGAAATTTTACAAGAAAGCATCCCTATTATATGTCAGAATGTTCCATATTATGATACATTAAAGATACTGGAAGTTCAGTTGAGTAGTGGAGGCGACTATTGTGTAAATCAACTTTAATTATCAATTGAATATCTATGATACTGTTATGCTATTAAATTGTAATTTTCCAAACACAATACCGAAGAAATAGTCCTGTTGTATTGCCTTCGAGATCTAAATCATGTTTGCGAAAACAAAATACAGGTGTTCCTTATTGTACTTAAAATCTCGTAGAATGTGAAAGAAAACAACAAATAAGGACGAAAATATAATTACTAATATGTGTATATTCCAGACAATCGTGATTTAAAAAACGTAAAACTATTCAATCACGGTATTGTACTGCACTTTCTTTACAACTCGTTTCAGATTTTCGTAGCACTTCGCGGCCTAATGGCCAGTCAAAGGAGAAAAACCCTTCATTACATGACCCTTATTTAGAGACCAACCTATTGCTCGCTTTTTTGAACGTAAATCAAGAAGTTGTATATTTATTCAATACTTATATTCATTCCATCCCTTAACTCGGTCTATTTTTTTCTCTAAACATTGCCAATGCACCGTGATGAACTTACAATTACACACCAAAAGAAATTCAATGAGAGTGCTTTATACAGAATATAAAAACACTGGACTTGTTCAATTAGTCACAGCAGTATTTAATCTCTCCTGCACAATTAACAAGCTAAATTACGGCATTTTACAGCCTACGTCGTGGAAGAAATCCCAACAGCTTCTCTCACCACCTCGCGTACGGGTACCTGAGCCTCGTGTACCTCCCAGCAGTCGACCTCTTTGAGAACGCCAAGCCCGCTCGTCTGGGAAGCGCCAAGCCGAGCCCGACGCGAGCTCGCGGGACCAGCCTGCCTGCCCGCGCCGCGCCGCGCCGCGCCGCGCCGCGCCGCGCCTCGAACCCGCGACCTCTCCCGCGCGCGCGAGGTCAACGCGAGGCCGGTGGCCGCGCGCCGCTGTCAAGGCCGGCCGAGGGCACGCCGTTCCTCGCCGCTCCGCGCCACGGCGAGCCAGGCCCGCGGCCGCGTTGCGCAACCCGCTTGGCGACTCGCGCGCAAAAACGCAGCGGCACAGGCTCCTCCGCTGGAGACACCTACTGCGCCGGCAAGCTGAAGACGAAACACTTGTACTTGTGGAGCTCTATATCCAACGGGGTGCTGGACAACGAACTGATACAGTAAAACCTTAACATCTGACTTATGTAACTCAAAGTTTGAAAATTGTTTATCTCCAATTTCTCTGATATTTTCAACTATTGATAATTTTAAATTGTTAATATCTCGAAATTACGTCGTTCTCTCTACTCTTTCCTCATTCTTTGCATCGCATTCTTTGCATTGAGACACCTACTGCGCCGGCAAGCTGAAGACGAAACCCTTGTACTTGTGGAGCTCTATATCCAACGGGGTGCTGGACAACGAACTGATACAGTAAAACCTTAACATCTGACTTATGTAACTCAAAGTTTGAAAATTGTTTATCTCCAATTTCTCTGATATTTTCAACTATTGATAATTTTAAATTGTTAATATCTCGAAATTACGTCGTTCTCTCTACTCTTTCCTCATTCTTTGCATCGCATTCTTTGCATTGAGACACCTACTGCGCCGGCAAGCTGAAGACGAAACACTTGTACTTGTGGAGCTCTATATCCAACGGGGTGCTGGACAACGAACTGATACAGTAAAACCTTAACATCTGACTTATGTAACTCAAAGTTTGAAAATTGTTTATCTCCAATTTCTCTGATATTTTCAACTATTAGTAATTTTTAATCCTTGATATCTCGAAATTACTTCGTTCCCTCTACTCTTACCTCGTCCCTTGCATCGCTGGAGACACCTACTGCCCCGGCAAGTTGAAGACGAAACCCTTGTACTTGTGGAGCTCTATATCCAACGGGATGCTGCTGACCAAGGACAACGAACTGATACAGTAAAACCTTTACATCCGATTTATGTAACTCAAAGTTCGAAATTTTGGTATCTCGAATTTTTCTGATATTTTCAACTATTGATAGTTGTAAATCGTTGATATCTCTAAATTACTTCGTTCCCTCTACTCTTTCCTCATTCCTCGCATCGCTGGAGACACCCATAGCGCCGGCAGGTTGAAGGCGAAGTTCTTGTAACTGAGGAGACCTATTTCCAACGGGATGTTGGTGACCAAGAGCAATGAACTGATGCAATAAAACCATTACATCCCACTTACACGAGTACTCCTCAAAATTCTAAATTTTTGTATCTTGTTTTTTCTGATGTTTCGAACTATTGATAACCCTTAATCATTGATATCTCGAATTTATCTCGTTCCCTAAATTCGTTCTTCTTACCTTGCGTATTTGTGGGCCCGTCACCTTTCGTTCCATTCGCGCAAAAATGTACACTCCATCGCAGTTACTTACAGCGCATCAAGTTGAAAGTAAAAGTCTTTTAATTGTAGGGTCCACGGGATGTTTGCAAACAAGAACAAAGAACTGATAAAATTTAATTCGAACTTATTCGATTACACTTATTCATTTTCTTTTTTTTTCCGACTTCCTCGCAGTCTGCTTCAGCGTGTCAAGTTAAGGATAAACGACGACTTCCAGGGCCTCATTTATAACGGATTGATAGCGATCAAGAACAGCGCTCTGATACCGTATAATATCAATATTTCGAACTTTCATAACACGAACTTCGATAATTCGTAATCATTCATATATCTAAATTTCTGCGTTTCTTTTTTCCCGTCCGTATTTATTTACTTGGAAAAACATAGACCCCTTTGCGGCTGCCTCCTACAGAACGCCAAGATCAAGGCCAAGCTATTTCTTCTGATCTACCTCCAAAGGGATATTCGCGACCACAAACGGAAAACTAATACAATAGACCTTTTATATCTTGAATTTCAACAATTCAAAATCGTTGATATCTCAAAATTTCTTCGTCGATCCCCCGCCTTCTTCAATTACTATAGAGCAACAAGTCGAAGACCAAACTATATCTTCCAATACCCTATTTTAACGGAATGTTGTAGATTATTGGATTTTTTACTAATGCTAATTTATTATTGATCAGTGTTACCTCAGATGGCACGATACCGTATGGCGGGCTAAAGCGCTCGCTTTCCCGACATGGTATAGTTACCTCATCGCTACCTTTCAATCGCTTTATTTTATTCGTACAATGCCTTATTTTATTAGAATAGCAAGGAGACACAACGGACGCTGTTATGCAGACAGATCATCTCGTCATCAGGTCTGACAATAATGATGAGCTAAAGGTAGACGACGACGTGGTAAACAATGAGTGTGAATTCCGAGTTGTTCGTGAAATTAAAGGTGTGGAGAACCTCAAGTAAATCTTCCGCATACCTACTGTATCCACTCTCTATTGCAGGTAAATGATATGAAACCATGCGTTTGACCCTGATTAGTAGACAAACTTGCGGTGGTGTTTCGAAGGTAGCTGAAATCAATGAACGCGTACAACCACACACCAGAGTGCGATGTGTTGCCTATCAATCAGGGGCAACTTCGTTTTGTATTTCCCACCACATATTCTTCGGTAAAACTGGTTATTTTTGCCTCCTCCCCTTTCGGAGAAGAAAGGAATCTGAATGAAGGCGTACTAGTTGTACCTTGACGGCGGCACAACACAATTTATTCTGTTTTCGTGTATTCTTTATTGAATACACAATGATTTCAAACAACATTCTTCTATGCGTTTTTCTTGACATTACTGCCTAGAAGTCCCTCAAATTTCACCATCGTGTGAACCAATCTATAATTAAGCTGATAGATATAGGTCCAAAACCCACAGAGCTGTAACCCTTTTTCTTGTATTTGAAAGATTGAATGCAAGTGTGAATAAAGGCTTTAATATATTTTCTGTCGGTGGAATTCTTGATACTTAAAATCATTCAGGTGGTAATTTGTAGCTTTGGAGAGCAGAGTCAAACTGATATGCGGTTCGAAGATCTCGTGCTTAAAACCATACATTTGGTGGGCTGTAACTGCTTGCGGGCCGCAACGCCTTCTTTCAATCACTTCGTCTCGGCCATACCCACAGCAAAAAAGCGGTGTCATTTGGAATCCTGCGCGTCGAATGCTCCACCAATCCGCGGGCGCACCAGGTAAGTGAATGACTCGCTCGCCATCGACCAAGAGAAATATTCCCTTTAGAGATGACAAAGAAGTTAATTGAACCAGTTCTTAAGACTGAAAACACGAACTCCGCACTCGACGCAAAATGTGAGTTCTTTGGTTAGATTCGGTAAGAGAAGGATTCCATGGTGCAAATACATAAGTGATGCGTTCATATGGTTATGCATAACCCACTAATGAGATAATTAAAAAACTACTTAATTCTCGTGTGAGTCAAAAGATAAGACTCATGCTTGAGAGACTTATTCTTTGTTTTGAATTGTAATGAAATGGTAAATGCATGTCAATTTAATTTTTATAAATAAATATATTTTTGGATTTTAATATTATAATCTAATAGTTATTTTAATACAATATTTTTTTTAATTCTAACTTTTTCTGGCGATCATTCGCTGATTACCTTTCTCCCCACCCCCAATAAAGATAAGCAACCATTCATCTATTCAATTACACCACGGGATATAGAACAAGCAATTCAAATTGTTGAGTCAGAGAAGTCAAGCGAGTTCTCGAGAAGCGAATTTACTTTTGGAACGTTCAATGTCTAAGAATATTTTTTCAGTCCTGTTGCATGGAAACTAGTACACACCGTCACTGTTTATCAATTGAAAAGTGTTACTTTGATCCTACGCTTAGGGTGAGATAGACTTTGAGGGTTCACGTACAGCAAAGAAGCCGTGACACAAATGAGCACTCCAAAGCAAATAAAACTCCAGGAGGGATGTACCAACATGGCCACCGCTTCAAATATCGAGAAAGAGATAACAAACATGACAGAAAATCTGCACGATGTTCCTCTAAAAACGTAATGAAAGCACGCAATCGTTCTTGTACAAACTCATTTCGAAGCTGACAATGAACGAAAGGTCCAAAAGTATATGCTTTTAAAAGACATTGACGTTTTCATCTTCAGTTGTTTTTTTTGACGATTCCTAGGTCATCTTCTCCATAAAATTGATGAATCTTCTAGAACCATAGAATATTCTAGACTTAAATGCAAAATTATAATTACCTTCCATTTATTAACAATAATTTCCTATAACAATTCTTAGTATCATATCTTGCTACAATATACGGTAGATCGATTTGTGTTAAAGGAAAAGCAATGACGCAAAGACGCCTTACACAGTTTCTACAGGCAACTTGCTAAGCACCTGTGTATGTTCGGTTGCCTTCCCGCACGGCGATGTTCACTAGGCTAAGTGTTGAAAGGAATGGTAAGCAGAAAATATTACGTAATTGCGGAATGATAATTTTATTGAAATTAAATGTTTAATTCAATTAAATGTTAATATAATTGAGTGAAAATAAACAAAAAATGTTAAAGTGTCCTAAGGCATAGAACTATGGTAAAATGAAATGATTGGGTAGTTTCAAAGTTCGTTTCGATACCATGTCATCGTATGTCTAAGAAATAGCAGTCCCATAATATAGATTAATGCATTATAAATAAAGATTTTTTCAGATAGGAAATAATTCGTCGACAGTAACATTGAAAATAATACGTTATTTTGCCTCAATGGGAAGTTGTCATTGTTACATGACTAAAATTGATTCTAAAATGTAATAGCAATGACAGAACAATGCATTTCAGTCGGCAAATTAATTATGTTATTGGCCAATAGCCCGTGAAAAACTTCAGAATAATTAATTATTTGATGGACATGAATTCAAGAACATATATAGAGTTAAATTACATTAATATTAATCCAAAAATAATTTAAAAGAAGTACAGTTCTCCAGATAATGCAAAATAATTATTTAAAGCTGGCATATATTTGTGATATGCCAGTTACGTTATGTAGACAAATGAATCTATTTACTAGTAGAAACACTATCTCGTTTTGACTTTTATTCTTTTAATCTAATGCTTTAGTTATGTCGTCCTTCCATAGTTGTGAAAAGTTTATTTCTTCTGCAAAACAAAACAAAATCTATTGTTTAGTGCTCTGTTAATTAAAAACAAAGAATTCTAAACAATATTTTTCATACTTGCGGAACAGTATTTTATCTTCTACGATTTTTTAAACTTAAGGCATAAAAACGAAAATTCATGACGTTTAAAATGTCTACAAAAATCAACATATCTAACACGATCCACGCAGCTCAAAATTATTACTTCTGTCATGCATCTGGTTAAAACCAGCGTCTGGCGCCTGGTCGTAAGCGATACTTTTAACGTTAGTGCTGCGATCTGACGGTGGCTTGGCGCACTCGCTGGGCATTCTCACGAAGCCCGGTGATGGCCAAGTGATGAACGCAAATAATGTTAATAAATTAGTGACGGATAAAGTGGGGGGAGGGAGGCAAGAGGACATGGATGTCATAACTACTTTAAGCTAAGATTTTTGTAAATTTACTCAATGTGTTAAAAATCTTATTTCATATTGAGCACAGTACGTCACATCTTGAAGAGTGAATGAATTACGAATTTACAAGTTTTAAAGCTAGATTTTTTTATTGTTTCAAAAATATTTATGGGGGGTAGTCGAACTGAGTCTTCTCCCCTCTCCGAAATACTGTCTGAATACTTCACAGTAATTCACATCCGTTATAGACAAATATTTTATTATTCTTATTAAGCGTTAGTACTCAGCAAACGAATAATAACTTAGATGTAACAAATACGGTGTAAAATTTCAATGGCTCATGAAAAAATTCTTATTTATATTCTTATCTTCTTATTTATATACTTGACAGAGTGACAGAAACTAAAACTTCGAGTTTTAGTTTGGACTTTTTAAGCAATAAAAACTAAAGTAATGTTCATCTGTGTAGTATCACTGGATACGCGGTGATTTGTTTTCGATTTTCTCGTTTCAATCAAAATCTGAAAACGTTTATTCCTTTCGCGATGTAGAAAATTATACGTTTTTATAAAAATAATATTCCGCTTCTTAAGGTCTTATTAATGTGTAAGAAATATTTATTTTCTCCTTTTCTGTTGAGAATTACTAAATATCACAAACAAATATACAATAATATCACATGTTAGTGTTTGTATGCTACATTTGCCATCATTTACTTACAATTTTTCATAATATAATACATATTGATAATGTTAGAAATTAATTTCGTTGATATTGGAGAACATTCAGACCAATGAATCAAAAGAATCTGAGATTACATAAAATTGATTGCTCTAATGACTTCTACACGGCACTAAGAAAAAAATATTTTTGAATTTTCTTACTTGGTTTCATTTCAGTTTGTATTGGTTTACATTTTCTCTGACCAAAATCGTGCTATACATTATCAACTCTGAAGAGTGTCTGAGATATTTCAGAGCCAACATTGCCGCTGATTCTGGATGGGAAGTTCCAGCGTTCGAGACACGATTCGGCGAATTTTCGTCACTAGCCACATTGCTACAATTCAGCCACTGTCTAGAGAAGCATTCAAGAGGTGCAGTACTCTAACGAAAGGGCCACGGAACGCGTTCGGTCTTTCCTTCCTCTTCCTTCCTATCCTCATCCCTAACTTACGCTTACATCCACTACATTACCTCACATGTCGGCAGACCTTACGGGTGCCTAATGCTTGCCCTGGCTGGGATGGTGCCCCGTGCAGAGAGATACCTGGTTGGGAAAATTTGCAAGCCACGTCTCATCATCTGATGGGACACCACCATCCTGGATAAACAATGACTCTACTAACGGGACTAATCACAATAGCAGTTGACGTGAACGGAAACATTAATCAACATTGAAGACACTAGAGTATTAAAATTTCTCATATTTTTCAAAGTCAAATCACTTACATCATTAATTTTTTCATCAAATCGTGTTGTAAATAGGAGAAAGTAAAAATCTAAACGATGCATGACACTGCGTTTTCCGGTAGTGTAACTTACAAAACACAACTGAAGTATGATGCTTCCCGCTTTACATAAGCGTAACCAACATGAACACTCTCTCTTTGAAAGCTTGCTAAATCAATTATGTCTGTTAGCAAATACGCGTCTTTTCGGTAAGGGACACATCACGTAAGCTGCCTGTGCTACCTACGTCCAACTCTCGACAACTTCTCAACATCGTGTGAACTGAAAAAGGTTTACAGCAGGAATTCCCAACCTATATCTTTCACCAATCCCTTTGAAGGGAATGACTTGCTTCATCGACCCTCTTACGTTTTCCGTATAATATGCAACGTCCGTAATAATAACTCAAAGAACTGCATATAAATGCCTTCAAAGTAATTTCATATACAAATATTGTCGTAAATATCTGGATTTTTGATAATTGCAGGCTTTGTTGCTTTTGAGGAGCTGAGGTTTTAATCGTCCCTTTAGTGGAATGGTTACAAAATGCTGACTGTTTTTTACGAACCGGCCAATACATTTCTCTGTGCTTATTGCGGAGAATATTTTCTTGCGCGATATAGTATCATGGAGAATGCACAATTATAATTTCTTCAGTTTTCTAAATATCCTAACTCCCAGGGATGAACAACGGAAACAAAAAAGGAATTTTTAACTTATTATTTTATCTTTTGTTGAATTATATCAGACGACAATTTATTACCAAATCCATTAATATATTTTGTGATGAATAGAATCTTAATTGTACTAATCAATCGCCAGTTCATATTCTAGTACTGATCCGCAATATATCCCTTGATCTTCATTGAAACCCTTAAAATTTCGTCCACTCCCATGGAGTCGAAATCGACCCCAAATCTAATTGTTCGCGTAACACTCTCGCCTCAGTAACAAAATGCAAAGAGATTTTCTGAGCGAAGAGGGAATCACAATTATTTTATTGAATCATGGTGTTAATTTGTTAATACTAATCGTTATTTATTTAAATTAATTTCAATTTTCAGATCTCTTTTTCACATGATTTACATTGTGTGCAGAGTCAGTGACAATTCTGACTCTGAAATAAACTCTATGGTTCTTCAGAGTTGATGATGTACATTTATACGATTTTGGTAAGAGAAAATGTAGACAATACAAACTAAAATGAAACCGAACAAGAAAATCAAAAAAATATTTTTCTTAAGGCCATATAGAAGTCATTAATACATTTTTAATCATCGTAAGTTACTTGAAAATAGAATCATTGTAACCTTCTTTACCTTTTTTGTAATTACTTGCTTTCTTTTTATACGTATGTACTAATTTAATGATCTTATCTGTAAATTATAACAATAAAATTTAAAAAATGGTTCTTTATAGTAATAATGATTACTTTCAATTTCATGGCAGATGACCGAAAAAACGTATTGTATTTTTCATTGTATTCTTATGGTCAGTAAAAGGAATTATCCCAGGTTCTGATGATAAGCATTAAAGAAGTGTTAAACGTTACTCATTTCAGCACAAATACAAACGAAAAAAGACATCTAGGCGTGCATGATTGATAAACAGATTGATACAGATCATTGTAAGGATCATGATTATAAACGAAGCAATGGCTAGCAAATTAAGTGTATCGTGCTATAATTAAGAAGCATATTTCCATTTCAGTGTTTTGTGCTTTGGCCTCAACCCTGATCCGCGTGTAGATTGCCTGGAGGTTATCGTGCTGCAAGGCGGACTACCTTGACTGAGCAAAGCTCACCACAGTCAACCTGTTGATTATTTAACTTTTTGCGCCGAATGGAGTCCTGTAAATGTCCTCCACAATGTCGAGGTGACGTGAGTCAAAGGTCTTTTCCCCCTGCCCGTGCTGATTACACAACCTTCTCCCTACCTACTACCTACCTGAAATACCACCCAAGGTCATCCGAGAACTGCTGTGAAGAACTTCAAACATGGGAAAGAAGCTCGGCAGTTATAGTTATTTCGCATCGCTATGGTTGGCTGAGTACGACGTCGTTAAGGCAATCTAGCAGTAAAGTGGGAGTAGATGCCCATGGGTTTCAGAGAATTACAACTCAGCGTGAGAAGAGATAAAACACTATCATATTTGAAATTGCACCCTGCTTCAATAGGTAATGGGACACGATTTGAGAATGTCTTGTCTATCTTGTGATAAAGGATACTAAATTAGATTTAAATCTTTAGTGTAGCAGTAACGATTAAACCCATTTTTAGATACTAAAGGACCCTCAAAATTTTGAGCTCCGCAAATTTACTACTGGTGTATACACATAGTCTTAAAAAACTCATCTAAGCCCAGCTTCTAATCTGTTCCTAATTACAAAAAAATCAAAAATACAGACTGTATCGACGAGCAAAATAACGCAACATACAAAATCATCAATGCAATTTTTGGAATTCAAACCCAGAAGAAGAGTAAAAAGCAAATAGTTTCTACAAGCGATTGCGAAACAAACAAGCTCAGAGACTACGTAACTTGAATGAACGAGAAACTTGAGAACGTCTTAGCAAACAGGCCCGAAGAATCCATAAAGTTATCCAATAGATCATGGTAGTTAAGTTATGCATCCCGTCACGAAATCGTACCTTAAGACCTAGACCCGAACAACATGTGGAGGCCACAACCACCCACTCTCCCAACCATCTCACAGGCCGGTTCTAAAATGACTAGAGACTTCGAAATAATAAGGTAGTTGCGCTCATCAACTTGCCTGTCAGACGGATGAAAGACGCACTGTCACGTCGTTGGGAATGGCCGGTGCCGCGCTGCGAGAGTCGGAACACGACGCAAACTCTGTGCACGAGGTGGTGTCCGCCACGTAACGACTGCCTGTCAGAGTCCGTGTTGTAAAACGTGACGCTTCGTAATTCATGTCGGTGTACATCATTACATTCATTGCACATCGCCATGTTTCGCGGCAGGGTCGTATCAATATGTCGGTTTTAAAGGCAACTCACGAAGTAAAATTTCTGCCGGAGACCATCAATGGTATCGTAAACTGTAAAGGTTGAGACCGATGCTTCAACGTTCACACGGTCCGTGTTTATGACAGCATGCAGCCGTTGTTTATGTTCTCTCAGAGGTCAACATTTGTTTTACAAACTATGATTAAAATGTTTATTGTCTGTTATGTAAAATAAATAATGTCATTATGTGTGTCTTACGTGAATGTGAGTAGGTCACTGTTCAGTATATCAATGCTAATTTGATAAGTTTGTTAACATTAGTTTGTCTAGATAGTATGCAGGTTAATGTTAATAGTATAATCCGTATTAAAATTAGTATGGAAGTGAAAAATTAGGTACGCAGACGGAAGAGAAGACCTTATGGTATGAATCTCGCTACTCAATAGAATATCCTGAACCATTCAGAATTGATTGAATGAAAAATACGTTTATTTAAAGAAAAATACCCGATTAAAAATACAAACTATAATTTCAAGTAAGTTGTAAATAAAGAGAAAACGTTTTGTTCGTAATACTCTGGACTACTCTAAATATTCCAGAGTATTCTGAATATAATAAAATTATTTTCTTAAAAGTCTCTTCTTGTATTTTTTGTACCGAAAGGGACTTAAAGGCGTCGTAATTGAGATTCTAAAATGAGAGAGATGATAATGAACTTTGATAATGAACTTTGATAATGATTTATAGCGCAGCCTCTATAAATATGATTCGCTGATGATATGGAAACATGTAGAATAAAATAATGCTTATTTTATTTGGGGTGGCATAATACCGTCCCCCATATAAATTTCATCAATGACAAAAAAAAATGAAGTTGTGAATGGTATCATCTTCTTCGCATATAGAAGGATTAAATTCAAAAAATACTCCAACACTGAAAAGCACATGAACGAGGCTTTTCTTCCACGGCTTCTGTGTAAGTTTGAACAACTGACACGAAAGATTGTCGGATATAATGGACTGTGGTTGTAAGTAAAAAACTACAGTTTCCCTCTAACGCCATCCTACGAGCAGCCGGTTACCCTTTACGTTCCGATGGGACTCGTACCCCACCACAAATTAGACCCCAACACACGGTCGGGCTACTCTGATCTGGAGTCAGCAGAACGCGAGGCCCTCTGCGGCAATACTTGTAAACAAGGAACAAACAACCATGCCCAAAGCGGGACTCGAACCCGCAACCCTTCGGACCGAAGCGCTGAGTTGGTACACGCTCTTAGCCTATCAAGGTCGGCAAAAAAAACTGCATGTTAGATAAATACTGAATACAATTTTTAAATAAAGTAATGCTTTCAAATATTGATTGATTGATGTTTCCGGACGTGTCAACTACTTAGGTCATTAGTCCCGTAAGTGTAGTGCGTGTTTTTCTCGGGAGGTGGCGATGATCTTTTCCCCGCTGGATGGCGAGATCTGGCGCCGACCTGCCGTCGACTAGCGGGGTTTTCCCCTCAAGTAGGTATCTCCCACCAGCGGGGCACTGCCCCAGCCGGGACAAGCTCTAAGCTCCCGACCGGTCTCCCGGAATGTGTGGTAGTGTAGTGCATGTTAGTGTAAGTGTGTGTGTGTGTGAAGAGGAAGGAAAGATCGCGCGCGGTTCGTGGCCCGTTTGTTAGGGTACCGCTCCGACATTCACCTGGAGTTGATCGGAGAAACCACGGAAAAAATACCGATCAGAGCAGCCGGCTGCTAGAATTCTCCTCCAGACAGCAACTGAATTCGACCTAGCTGATAAGCCAGTGTCGAAAAATCCTGCCGCCGTCGGGATTTGAACCTAGGACCTCCCGGTCAGAGGGACTGCAGTGACATCAGGTTGATGCACTGAGCCATCTCTCGCGGTGCTTTCAAATATATGCATCAGATTCTTCTTCTTCAGAAGTTTTCTCCTCCGAAGACACACCAACCCAGATCGTGCTCTTTCGCGACATCCCCGTGTCCACGTAACCGACACACAGAAGCAGCACTGACAGAAAGGACGAAGCTGCCACAACAATAAACAAAATACCTCTCATTTCACATCGTTCCCACACAAAAACGCGACGCGGCCGTTTGACAGAAGAGGCGGAGCGCGCTCGCGGCGGGAGAGCGCGGGAGTGGGGGTCCGCCGCGGCGCGGGGTTTGCATTCCCGCGCCCTCGCCGGCGCCCTTGGTCGCGCGCTCGCGAGAGCTTTATTAGCCCAGTTCTGCGGCGAGTGGTCGCACGGGGCCGACGAGGCGGCGCGGCGCGGCGATCGCGTGCCAACTGCCGGACGGAGGAAGGAAGAAAGGAAGGAAGGAAGGGCGGACCCTGAGGTGAACGCGCTGTGTGTGATGCGAGGTGGAGCGGGACGGTTACATGCCTTCAAAGAGGAGGTCAGGGATACACTGGTGGCAAGTCGGGTTAAAAAAAAGATTGGACTGCGGAATGTTGGCTTATCACGCTGGACATTGTGACGGTGACGGGGACAAGGTGGTCACTTGGATTTAGGGTTCAAAGAGGGGGTCCGGAGAAACGGATAACAGGTTTAAGTTAAGTTAATGCCTTATTTTACGTGGCGAAACTCGTGCCATGAGGCCCGTTCTTCCGACTGACAACGCAAATTTCGCTACGCTCCTTTCATCACCTAGCGGAGAAAGAAGGTATTATTTCGGGCGACGAAACAGGCGATTTGAATTTAGCTCAGGGGCTTCTTTTAGTCTTGAGGATATTTTACATGCAGTAAATCTACTACATGGGACAGCCGGATTTACTTCCCCTCCGAAGGTAGGCGATTTATTCCCCTTTAAAGTCCATGGCTTCGATCGGGTTTGAACCCGCAACCTTGGGTACAACAACCCGATACGCTGACCATTATACCATCGAATCCGCAAATGGAGTATCAGGATATCATGGTTTCTCCGTTCAGTACCAGGCAAATGCAGGAGTACCCCAAAAACGGTCCACGGGGACATCTTTCTTTCCTTATCATTATCCCCTCTTACACACATTTACTACCACCCATGTGTCCAGATAGAAACTTACTATCCTGGCGCCTCCCCCCCCCCCCCAGCGTTTCGATGGGGCAGATTTCTGAATGGGGAAAACCTGTAATCAGAAGTGCACGTCGTTGCTGTATCTCAGAAGCCAGCGGAGGAGGAACACTTCCACTCCCACGGATATTCTAATGTGCTCTATACATAGGTGACTAGTGACCATGGAACTGTCGCACCCGAAATCAGTATTCACACTCTCACTCACTGTATTCGAACAAGGCTATACTTTGAAATGAGCTTATTAATTTGATTCATTATAAGCCAGTTTTTTAGAGCCACAAAACTCGTTTACAAACTGATGACTAGCGTTTTGGAATCATAAAACGCGTTTACACAATGGTTAATAGCAACTAGGCGCGTTTGATGATATTGACGTAAGATATTGTTTTTTTGAAAGCACACAGCTGTTGCAATATAACGCACGGAAAACTTCACTCTCTAAATGACCGAATGGACCCTTGTTCGTGGCGCCATATTTGCCTGTGAAATAATTTTGTACTGTTATACTGAATGTATCAAAACTCAACGGCAAACTTCGAGAATAATCTCCGCATATAGAGAGAAGAAAGGTCACTACAACATGGCTCCGGAAATACAGTTGTGAAGTTGTCCGATCGTGTATTTGCTTGGTTCTGCATCCACAGGTAGCGCATTAGTTAATTACCTTAGGCGCATCAGTTAATTACACAGGTAGCGCATTAATTAATCAATTAGTCAGTTAACCTACATTTCTAGCTCCCAGTCGACGCATATATTGATTATGGTAAAGTAATTGAAAACTCGTTTTTAAATAAGTGAAAGTATTGGTAAAAATAATATCATTTATTCAAATTTTAGAACGTCAACAATAATAAACCTTACTAAAAAGACTCACAAGATAAGACTTGTATCCCATAATGCTCTACAAATGAAACAAAAACCCGATATTCCAGGAGTCATTTCTTATTTCGCAGGACTGAGTGTACCGAATGAACAACAAAATTACTGCGAGAATGAAAGTTTATTTCGTCCACACGCATGTGCGACGCAAGTGAACAAACGAGTTTCGTGCTTTCTCCTGCTCGGAAGGAAACGCTGAAGTATTAACGAAACAGGCCACAGCCCTAGAGCAAATGTATTTTCTCCACTCGTCTCTTCAGGGTGGACACTTCACTCGTCGCTAAGTAGTATGAAACGGCTCTTTTAAAATTCAACTTAAAAAAAGAAAAAAATATTATGAATGAATTTCGTTAAAGTTTTCCCAAGATATGCCTCAGCGAATATCTAAAGGTTCATAAAGTTACAATGGCAGTGGTTTCAATTAGTAGCGAGACGAAGAAATGCGGCGTTTATGATGTTGTCACTGGTTGATAAAAGAACGCAAAGATTTGGACTCAAGCTACAACTAGACATCCTGAACTGACGAACTTGTGATAAAATATGATGGAAATTAATGTTGAATATAATTTACATCATGGTCCATGTGAACCAGAGATGCACTTAGGCTTGTTCTCGGGAGGGGGCGCAGGTTTAATGCCACATCGACTTAATATTTTCTTTTACAGAATTTTTCATTTCAGCTATATATTAAATGTACATCTATGAAAATAATACTTATTGGTTGACTTTTAATTAATGTTTACAACATTGACAACTGATACACGAAATGACTTTCGTAGGAAGTCGTAGTCGAAGTCGTAGGAAAATGAGTAAAATTTGTATTTTTAAATATCTATTATTGACTTCTGCGGGGAAGGGGTTAATTTTAATGATTTTAACTATATTATCTCATCTGTTGAAGGTTATTTGAGAAATATCGAAGACCCGAATGCAGACAAACTGCGAGCGAGAGACAATGAGTAAAATTTGTATTTTTAAATATCTATTATTGACTTCTGCGGGGAAGGGGTTAATTTTAATGATTTTAACTATATTATCTCATCTGTTGAAGGTTATTTGAGAAATATCGAAGACCCGAATGCAGACAAACTGCGCCGCAGGAAAGCAGATTTACGGAGCCATCCCTGATTTACAAGCCTGTGCCGGCATTTGTTTGCGGGAGGGAATTCGCACTCTGTCGCTAGTCGAGCGAGTCAACATCGCGGGCGTTGTTTTCGCATTTGGCGAAGGTCTTCAGGTGCAGCTGAGCAGGCGAAGGCAATGGCGGTTTTGGCGTCGGGCCTCAAATGGCAAAGAGTTTCACAGTCATCTGTTTCGATTGATTTATTATTTTTTGTTTTTCTTGCCAACGGCTGTGGTCATTAAGCCCGTAAGTGTAGTGCATGTTTATCACTGGAGGTGGCGGTGTTCTCCTTACGCTGGAGGAGAATTCTAGCGGCCGGCTGCTCTGATCGGTAGTTTTCTGTGGTTTCTCCGATCAACACCAGGCGAATGCCGGAGCAGTATCCTAACAACGCAACCGATCTTTCCTTCCTCTTCCCTAACCTATCCTCATCCCTTACACACACACACACTTACATTAACGTGCACTTCACTACCACACATGCCGGGAGACCGGTCGGGGGCTCTGAGCTTGTCCCGGTTGAGGCGGTGCACCACTGGGGGGAGATGCCTGGTTGGGGAAAACGCCGCTCGTCGACGGGAGATCGGCGCTGGATCTCGCCATCCAGCGGGGGAAGATGACACCAACGCACGATAAACACATACACTACACTTACGGGTATAATGATCTCATGCGCCCGGAATCACTAGCAATCAATCAATCAATACTTCCGCTGGATGGTGAGATCCAGCGGAAGTATTGATTGAACGACCTACTCTTCGGCTTGCAGGATTTCTCCATCCAGGTATCTCCCACCTGCGGGGCATCGCCCCAGCTCTGAGCTCCCGATTGGTCTCCCGACATACGTGGTAATGTTGTGCAGGGAAGTGTGTGGGAAGGGTGAACACAGGACAAGGAAAAAGGATAGACCGCGCGCGGTCCGTTGTCCGTTTGTTAGAGTACTGTTCCAGCCTTAACCTGGTATTGATCGGAGAAACCAGCTATCAGAACTACCGGCTGCTAGAATTCTCCTCCAGAACGCAGAACGCTGAACTTGACCTACAGTTGGTAACAGTCTTGTTTGTTGGTAACAGTCCATAACTTGCTCGAAATATATTAATTTTAAGTGGAAAATTAATACTAATGAAAAATATATTACAAGATGGTTGAATAATTCGAGTTAAATAAAATGTTACTTCGTACACCTAGATGAAATGACCTTGAATTTGAACTTCACCAGTACATTTAGTAGCTCGGGAACTAGCTGCTAGGAAGGCTTCCAAGCAACAAAATGTGCTGGTGAACTTCAAATTCAAGGCCGTTTCGTGTAGGGGTACAAAGTTAATTTTATTTAATTGGAATTATTCAGTTACTTTGTAATATATTTTTCATTACTATTAATTTTCCACTTAAAATTAACGATTTTCGAGAAAATTATGGACTATACAAACAAGACTGCTACAACTGTATGTGTCTAGCTAGTGTTGAAAATCTTGCCACCGTCGGAGCTATAACGCTAGGTCGGAGACACTCTGAGACACTGCAGTCACATCAGTTGATATCCTAAGACACCTCGCGGGTCCATCTATTTGGAGCATTTCTTTTCTGCCTCGTGCTCTAAGGATGCGATTGCAAACGTACCATACAGAGGGTTGGATTGGCATTTCTGGAATCAAATTCCGACCACGCCATGAATAACTTATGTAAAAAAAATGATACTACTACATGTACTTGGAATCGTAACGTAATCAAATTTAATTACTACAAGGCTTGTAGAAGATTATTTCTATTAACACGAAATGCGTCCAACAAGCAAATAATGTACCTAGCTGAGAGTCTGCAAATTAAAGCATTCTAGTTTGGGAGGTCCTCGGTTCAAATATCGACATTGGCAAATTTTCAAAACAATGCTAATTAATTGGATTAAAGCCGGCCACAGTCTGCATAAGAACTCTAGAAGGTGACTAATTTATTCAATCATTTCCGTACATTGCTCCAATAAAATCTAGGCGGGGCTAGAATGGTATTTTTGTATATAGTAATGCACGTACAGCACGTAGCTGTCAGAGCAAGACCCTAAATAAGCTGAAGCGCCATTTGAAGAAGAAATAATCGATTTCAACGCCTCTAGACCTTTGATATGCATATTAAACGTTTTCAACACACGAGATCAGAGGTTAGAGTGTCTACTCCGCCATTATTACCCCACCACAATCTTTATCATATTATCAGAATCATGACTCGTTAATTACCGATGAATCAAGACCATGAATCATAGAAATCATAATTTAGTTATTAATAATATTAGAGAGTTAAATAGCAAATAACCAACTGAGATATCCAATGTGTGTCACTGAATATTTTTCGTAATAGCATCTAATTAAAATAAAAAAAAATATAAAGGAGAAATACGAACCATTTCTTGGGTAACAGTACACAACCGCAATTATTATCTAAAACCCATTTATTTCAGTTGTTGTTAATGGATAGCGGTCTGTAAAACTCTTAACATACGCCCGCCATTAAGATAGGCATTAAGAAATGTATTAACGTACGAGCGTGATAGACGTAGCGTAGTAGAAGTATTAACACACGAGCGTAGCGTCGCGTAGACTTCCGCCTCGTGGCAAGTGGGCCAGAGTGAAGACGTGAGGCTCCAGGAAGAGTGACAGCCTTCCCGGGGTCACTGCTGCCCGCGAAGCGGAAAGGAACTCGATGGAGGACGCGAGCACGTGCTGTATGAGGAGACCTTTGTCTCCAGTGCCCCTCGGGGTTGAAGGATGCTCCATTTGTTCAGCATTTTTGCAACCGCGAAGTGTATTCTTCTCTCTCTCTCTCTATCTATCTCTCGACGTCCGAGTTTACTTACCTCTTAGGTTCAAATCTCTTATAAAGAGCCCTTGAAAATATTGTAGTTCAAATCGAATTATTTGTACCATGATAAGTGAATCCAAACGTAAGTACAACTTTTCGAAAATTACTTATCAAAAAAACCTAAACTTATCGGAAATAAAGTATGCGATACAATCCATTAAGGAAGAGGGAATAATTCGAAATTACGGATCTCATTCAGTTGTGTTTGCCATGAAATCGATGTTAAACGATCATATTTGAACCCAACGCGCTAGGATTATATAGGGAGGAATAGTGTGCCAATGCAGTGCTCCTGATTGAAGCCTTTTTCACTACCGGCCATTACGCTTTCTATTAGCAAAACGAACTAACGGCTATTACCTGTTCTTGCTTAAAAATAGAGATTTTTTAGTATTTTATTGTAGAGTTTGGGGGAGTGTGACATTAACATGCCCTTCTCTTGTTCAGCGTATAATTGCATGAATAGAAGCGATAAAATCATTGTAATATAATATTTATAACATGCTTATCAAAATCAAAAGGAAAACTTAATATAAACTTTGCAAATTTAATGTATGTTTTAAATTTGTAATCATATATTCAACTTTTGTGAATTTCAATTATGTTAAGACCCCTTTTGTATTACTGACAGTCCGTTGGCACTGGTAAAATTTACATAGGATATTACATTAAAACATAAAAACCGTTTGTTAAAACATTTTTTAAATCAACTTCACAGATAGCAACTTAATTTAAAATTTTAAAAATGGGTACCAATAATCGGAATTGTACTATTAAAAGTTAAAATATTCTAAAATAAAGTGTTATTAGGAATGAACTATAGAACTGTACTTTGTAATACGAACATGAAAAATTTTAATCGATTTTTAATTTAATTTTTTAAAAATAACTAAATTCACATTACGTTTTAAATATTACATCTCTTCTAAATGCACTTCTATTGAATTGACCCGTTGACACGCGCACGATCAGACATTGCCCACAGAAATTGGCAATGTCTGAACTTTCAAAAAGGGGCTGTACTTTCAAAATGCTTCCAATATGGCGGGCACGTCGCACACAGATTTCTATCTCGATGTTTGAACGCTATAATTTGATACTCACACACGGAATATATTCGTACTTTACATTGCAGCGCAACGTTTTGTCAAGACTACACAATTTCGGTTCGTTTTTTGACTATCTACCACCGTCAATGGCAGTCTCAAACTCGGGATCTCCTCGCAGTATTGAATCTCGTTCTAAGCTTTTGGTCAAATGCGGAAAAGAATCTTCGTGCGACGTTTGTCCCCGGCAATTTCTTTCAAGTATCAGCAGAAACCACGAACAGTTCGGTTAGGATTACTGACTTTCGAAAGTCGTTGTCCAAAAAAATATACACAATTACGATTCCATAATATTTAATCCTTAATATAAAAAATCGTAAAGGGCTTATAAATTTGATCATCCAATTAATTGGATTTCGCAAAACATATCTACTCGTAATTCTCTGTTTCAAAATCATCTGTCGACTTCCAAAAAGAGACGTTTGGGACGTATGAAAAAGCCTTATTCATGCAGAGTGTGAGACAAATAATGCATAGTTGTGAGCAATGAATTGCAAATGAAGCCACCTATTATGCATATGAGGTTTCTCCTCTTGGACAGTCCGACATAAGTGCCCATGATTCTACAAGCTCGTTTGTAGCAAAGAAATAAACAAGTATAATTTGGAAAAATCCAAATAAAATGACGTGTTTCCTAAGCCACCTGCATTTTGTTAATCTGGGAAATTTAGTAACCTGGGAAAACTTCGACGTTTCTTTATTTCCTCTTTTGACTGTGACGTTGAAATACGAACATTTCGTTGCATGTATGAAACATTTAAATGAAGTGGAAAGTTAATGAAATTTCCAAATCCATCAAATCCATCACTTGTCTTGAAACAGTAATATATATTTTTTAAACAGTCATTATTTATTCTATTTTAATAGTTAAATAATTACTATTTGTTTTAAAAGATGCATGTTACTGTCTCAAGAAAAGTGATTATTTTAAAACTGGATTTGGAAATTTTATCAATAAAACGTATTTCAGACAATCAGCATTTAATTGATAAATTTATATTATTTCATTTCCTTGACCTATATCTTTTAAAAGATATATTAGAACAATGAACTGCTAACGTAAACACCTGTTTCTATTGATTATTTGAATGAATAAAATATTCCTCTTTGTATAAATTACTGAAAATATCTCCTTCAAAAATAAATATTTTGGAAAGACAGTTTTCTAGCCTTGAAATTACAGTTAGTTTCATTTCGTAAATAATTATTTTTATCTTAAACTAGAACTTGATCCAAAATATGTTGAAAATTAAGAAATGTGAGGATTGTAGACGAGATAATCTCGAAACTAACTGATAACAATTTTCGAACTGACAAAATAAGAGGATTAACGAAACACTTGACTATAAATGGCAGTACGAAGATAACATTCCTTCTTCTTTTGCTCTGTCATTTTTTCAGTGAACCATTACATTTCGTTTTAGTCCATTTTCTTCTTTATTCTAAATCTGACGAACTGTCGCTTCAAACACAATTTTCAATTTGTCACGTTTGTTTTCAAACATTTCACGCTTTCACTGTCAAAAAACATTAAAATCCATGTCATGGAATATAATTTGTTCGTAAATGAGGATAATTTGTTCCATAATATTCACGAGTTCTAGAAATGAAAATATTAGAAAGTAAATATACGAGAGAATGAACTCGTTATAGCATTACCGTATTAATTTTTTGCCAAGAAAATTCTCAAATTTAAATTTCGAAGGTGGCTAAAGCAGCAACAGAACACAAAAACCCACGTACAAATTACGTACAAATGTATATTTTCTTCGTAATGAAGCGAACGTGAATTCTCATAAAAGGAATCTGACTTTAGGACTTTCATTGACTTTCTATCCTTTTACAGAGATCAATTCCCGAAGTACATGTGTTAGCTTTTACTTTGGGAATATTTGTGCGCATTCTATTATTGTGATGAGAGTTTCGGTGTACTAGCCTACAATCTGAAAAGTACGCAAATTTCCGGTGCTAATTTCACAAACTGCTTCATTAGAAATGAATTATAAACTTGAATTAAACAAAGTAACTGAGTTTAACTCTGACCAGAATTGCCATAGACTCTGCAGGGGTTCTGACCGGGAAGTCATAGGGTTCCAACCCCAAGGGGGGGAGAATTTTGACACTGGCTACACAGCTACGTCGAATTCAACCGCTATCCGGAGAATAATTCTAGCGTCTGGGTGCTCTGATACGTAGTTGTCCGTGATTTCTCCGATCAACACCACACGAATGCCGGAGAATACGCGCTAATAAATGGGCCACAGAGCGTGATTATTCCATTCTCTTCCTAGTCCTACGCTGTCCCCTTACGCCCACATACACAGACCCACACACACACGCACACACACACATACATACTTACATGCACTGCACTATCACACATAGGGAGACCAGGCAGGAGCTACGAGCTTTATCCAAGTAGGAGCGGTGCTCCACTGACGGAGATACCTGGAGGGGGAATTCCCCAGCAACCCGACGCGACGTGTAGATAGGTGCCGGATCTCACCATCCAGTGCGGAGGAAAACCGCCCCCTCCAGGACTAAAACATTCACTACATTAACGGAATAAATGACCAAAGCAGTTCGCGTGCCCGGGAACATCAACTCCATTAATTAAAATTCCTAATTATATTTTAGAAGAAGATAACTAGACATGATATCTTTTGTGATTCGAACGCATGTGTTGTTTCAACGTCAGATCCAAAGGGTTGTGAACTTGCATATCGCATTAAGCGCAAATGTGAGTTACAGGAGTTCTCGCATTCTGCACAACCGACTTAAGAATAGCGCGCAGGTATGTTGAAATCTACTAAACAGTACATAGTACATCCCATTGGGGTGTAGAGGGAAAGTGACTTAAATTGTCCTAAGAGAAAAAAATAAACAGAAATATGCCATTGCAAAGAGTTCGATTTATTCAAGAATGTGCATAATTAAAATTCCGATTTCCTAACGCGCGTCAGAAATTACGTAAGCCGCAAAGGATATTCCGCACACCGCACTGAGCAAACACGCAACACGGAACGGCCATGTGCATAATGCGTGAAACCCAGGTATCACCCGGGCGAGCGGTCGGCAGTGACCCTGAAAAAATTTCTCCCAATCGGCGGAGCCATGCGGCCGCATAACCCAGAACACGTGCCACGGTCGGCCGATCCGCGGGCAGTGTGTTGCGGCGAGCGTTGAGCGGTGGGCGGTGGGCAGTGGGCGATGGGCAGAGGGCGGTGGGCAGTAAATGCTGAACAGTTGCAACGGGAAGTGGGTGACGGACTCTTGGCTTCATAATTAAGGAATAAGCATGTGACTACGTGATTAAGTGAATACAGAGCAATACAAAGCCTTTCTCTTCCTTATTAGGGAGTTTTTGCCACCTCGAATGGTAAGCATTATCGATCTTCTGCACATGCGCAGATACATTAAAGTGATGCGAAATTTGAACTGCGCATGAGCAGAAGATCGATAGTGCTTACCGTTCGAGGTGGCAAAAACTTGCCTATTTCTTTTTCTCTACTCTTACGTATTTACTTATTTTTCGTGTTATTCTTGTTTTTCCGCTTTCTCCTCCTCTTTTTCCTGCACATTCTTCTCGGAATGCCAACTAATATTAATGTGGCATGGCAATTGCAGGGGTCGCTGCCACACGAGAGCTCGTAACGCGTGCATGCCATGCGGGTTGCCTAATACAGCCACTGACGGACGGCAGCGATTCGTGTTTTTTTCTCCTTTTTTTTCTTTTCTTTTCTTTGTTTTTTGTTTAAGTTCCCATCAACTACTCGGTCATTAGCGACCACCATTGGATGTAACGTTATGGTATGAGGGTGAAACGATTTGGTGATGGTAAGGGGTGAACGGACGAACACATACAACCATGACCGAGGCGGGACTCGAACCCGTGACCCGACGGTCCAAGACCACTGCGGCACTACTGCTTTAGCGATATCGGCCACGAGGACGACCAGCGATTCGCGTCGTCGAGCAAAAACTATCAAGTTAACTCTAAAACTGAAAATAGTGAAAAATGTTGAAATTTTCCGTTTTTAAAATTTCCGTGTGTAATTATACTCTCGTTAATTTTCTTTCTTTGCATTTTTGGACTTTTTCTATCGGCTTTCGTTTTTGCATTTAGCTTCAAGCCTCATATTTCTATCACCAAACCGATTTTAGTTTTTCTTTACTCTTGAGTGTTGCTTGGCCCTTTGCGGTAAAGGTCCAAATGTTTTTTTCCACAAATGACATTTTGAGATGCAACGTTGCAGATTAACGTTGTATCTTCAAACGTATTACACCCGACATTGCGACTATCGGGAGAAATGTATTCTGGACAAGTTTTCTTAAATTTTGCGACCTCTACCCTAATCGAATTATTCTTTTTGTAAATTATTGATTATTATTTTTAGTAGGAAATGAATATAAATTGTTGATGTACCACTACAACCTGTTCCAGCAGAGCTCAGGGACCTCTTCAAAAATTTTCAAAAAACTATGATCCATTAATAAATTGTTTGAAAATAAAGAATTTAATTAAACATTTCACTGATTTATGTTCATTCTCTAGAACAGAATATTCTAAATATTTTTCAAAAAAGAAAATTCCTTTATTTTGAATATTTTCTGAAATATTGCGTTTTTCCGTTAAGTCAATTTTTTCAATTTTTGTGTGGGGGAGAGTATTTCGTTTTTTTTTGTTCATAAAACCAATAATAAAAATAATAATCAAATGAATAATAATTGATTTGAAAATGTATCCTAGACATTTCTTATCCAGGCACAGAGCTGTCCTAAGCGAATAAAGGGGTAAGACCGTATCTTTGGCCCACTGTGCGCCGGGCGTCTTCCGCGTGGCTCTCGGCGCGCCCGCCTTCCGCTCCCGCGCACAGGTGCTCGCACCCAATGCCTCATCTCAGGAATTTTCTCCGCGGGCGGCGGCGGCGGCGGCGGCGGCGGCGGGCGAGAGGAGCTCGCGGTACTTTCCCCGCCCGGCTCTGTGCGGCGCCCGCGCTTTCAACCCCCCCCCCCAGCCAGTCCGTCCCCCCTGCCCCCCGTCGCCGCCGCCGCCGTCGCGACCTTCGCCCGCACGCGGTTGGACGTGGCCGGCTGACCGCTGACCGCGCACGTCCTGCTTGGAAGAGTTCCTCTGACACTTCCATGCGTGAAGTTCCGTACACGTTACAACCTTGTGTGGTGAAATTTCGGTATCTCGGTCTTCTGTAACTCCAGTTCCTTGGGGTTTCCGAATTTCCTGAATGTTCGCCGCTCTTTTGGCACCTTTTGTATTCAGTGAAATTTTGATTCCTCGAACTTGATATCGAAAAATAAATAGAGATGTGGAATGTTTCGAACGATTAACGAAGTTTCTGTGGCCAAATTTGAAATGCGTTATGGAACTGAAACAAAACATCATAATTCGAGAACTACGTAGTTCGAGGTTTTAAATTCCAGATATCGGAGACCTAATTCGCGTTTGGAATGCATCAACTCGAACTGGTTAAGTGGAAATATTTGGCAAGACAATATTTACATCCAGATTAACGATTGAATTTGAATGACCAAGCACGTTCAGCGTCAAAAGTTATACTAACATTTCTATGCGTGAACTACCGCTATAACCTTCCACTCAAACTTTTAATTTAAACAAAATAGTCCAACTTTTCAAATAGTTGTAAATGCTGCGGCTGGTATCCGGTAGTTCTTCAGAGCGTAAAGCTTTTGAGCAAAGTGTACAAAATTCGAGGTCTGTAGGCTCATAAGCCGACCTCCAGGAGCACGTACCCGAAGATTTCGGTCCCAAGAAAGGAATAGGTTTTCCACAATCCAGTGGTGGCGTGGTTGGCTGCTCATTCCATATCCGCTTTCCACTGAACATCATCTCATCTAAAAACCGTTCACTATTATCACTCGCTCCTCATAGTCACTCTTAGTATTAGCAAAAGTGGAACGCAAAGGAAAACCACTACTGAGTCCATCTAAATAGAAATGGGGAGGACGTGGATGCGTAAGCGTTCTCTCTCGGTTATGTTCAGAAATGCCACACACCAGTCAATAAGTTCAAAATTAGATTCGACATGAACAGCATTGAAAAGCTCATTGGGCCCAAATATTATTACGGACTGACTTTATTTGTTTATTTATTTAACGTCAAAACAGTTAAAACTGTGTGTGATGTATTACTACCGGGAGAAATGTATAGTGGGTAAGTTTTCTTAAATTTTGGGATCCCTACCATAATCCACATACAAGTTGAATTATGAAAACAGGTGGACACTAGTATGTTTGCCAAGAAATTTTCGTTCCCGTTTTGCGCAGGCAAATTAGCTAAATAATTTTAATAAATATAATCTCATTGAGATGATAATAATAAACATAATTTCATGAGATGATTTAAATAAACATGATTTAAATAACGAGATGATTTAAATAAATATAATTTAAAGGTGATTTAAATAAATGATTAAGATAAATACGATATCATTCAATGAGATTCTATTTATTTAAATTATCGTCATATCTATTTAAATTATTATTACATTTAAATTATCGTTATGGAATACGTGAACATCGAATGAAGTTAAATTCGTTATGCAGGATAATCGGGTTTCCGTGAACTCGGTAGAAGTTAAATAAAACACTTGTTGGCAAATGCGATTAGGGAAGAACAAATGCGATTGTAAGAATGAAAGACCGACATGTTCGATTTTGATCTTGATTTTATCAGGTGATAATCTGAAAGAAGCTTAAAGGACACGCTCACTGTTGATAGGAACGAGAGATACGAATATCACTAAGAGGCACCTTTCATATTACAAACGAGTCTTGTTGATAGGAATGATTTCTAATTGATACATAAATAAGATTCACTTGCGATTGTGGAAAAATAGACATCCATCCTACATTCATCAAAGCTTCGTTTCAAATGCAACTCGTTATTCGTGTGTAAGAATGATTGGGTTTGAAAGTACCAAATGAAAACAATGATCATCGTGCAAGTTTGGAATGTATACTTGAATCTGAGAAGTATCAAGAAAGAATTTTACAATTCTATAAGGAGAGTGGAATTTTCAGCCAAATTTGAACTTTGTTTTGATCATGGCTTTTTTGTTTTTGTTTTTTTTGTTTGCATGTCTCACTATGTATTATTGTTACTACTCTTTCGTTTTTTGCAATCCTGTAAACAATTATTGTGAATTACTGTATATTGTACTGAATTTGTAAACCTCATTTAATCATGTATGAATTACTGTTATAATGTATTTTTTCTGAGTCGCTAATGACCCAGTTGTCGATGCGACGTTAAATAAACAAACAAACAAACAATGATCATCGTGTCTCATATAGTAGAGATACCATGTATTTTAACACATATTATGAATGCATTATTTTCATTCCTGGGATTTTCAATTCTTGATTCATATCTCTTATATTCTTGAATCATATTTTATACCTTTTACCAATGAAAGGAGTTTTACATAGAGAAATAAATGTACTTTCCTTTTGACCTCCTTTCTCACCGTTTCTTGATATGTAAGTGAATGTCTTTTTAATGGCAATTTCCTTTCTCCCTAACACATACACAAGACTCATATATCTCTCATTAATCAAGATCACGAAGAGTACGTGAATACACTCGTAGCATTCATTAAAGAATTCGACAAGTGTGAAAAAAAGAAGAAAGAAAAAAGAAAAGAAAAGAATAAAAAGATGCTCCTTCTGGGCACGTAAACACAAATTTTACTCGTATTTGATGTGGTCTGAGTATATTTCAAAGCAATGTCAGGGCGTACAATAATGTACTTTTATAACATATATTAATATCCCGGAAGAGTTTTCATAAGCTTGAGAATAAAATTATGCACACCATTTTTTGCAGAATGGCATAATGTCATGTGTATGTTAACATTACACCATAATTGAGATATGTATATTAAAATCTAAATATATATTTCTGTAAGTCTGACGTAAAATAGTTGTTTTCATATTAAGTTTCCGTTTCTTTCACGGTCGAGATTGAGAATCTTTGCCGAGACCGTAGGTCGGGGCAAAATATCTCTATTTTGACCGTCAAGGAAACTGACTCTTCACACACGAAATATGAACAATTTGTTTTCTACAACTGCATAAAAATATAATGCAAAAGGTTTTGTAAACTTGTATTGGAAAAAGAAGTATGACCCAGGGCAATATAGAAATGCATTTCATAGGGCCATGACTAGGGAAGAGTATTCTAAAACCATTCAAAAAAGACTTTTTTCACGGTAACAAGATAGTTGTCTTGGCAACATTTTTTTAAATAAATACTAAAAAATGACGAATTAGGCTAGCGATGCACAGAAGTTTCCTTTTTATGGAGTTGTAGAAAAAGTAACTTTTATATACTTCTCCATGGATTATTTTCAAAATTACCGTAAACTATTCGTGAGTTAAATTAATAAAGATTGAGAAACAGGAAACATGTACGCATTAAAGAAGTATAATGTTAAAAATTGATCTGAGGAAGGGTAAATGTAAAGAAATGTTGATTATGGTATTTCTATGTTTTCTATGGGTTACGTTTGATGATCACAAACAAACTTTTTATGCATCAATTTACAAATCTAAACGTTAAAGGATTTCAGAAATTTAAAGGAAGCTGTCAATTAAATTAGATTTTAAAAATTAATGTATCTCATTCTTTTCTGACGTCTTGTTAGAAAGACGTGATCTAGTTTCATATTCGAGTAAATTCTACTTCGTTACGCACTGAACAGGTAGCTACAAAGCTTGAAATGTCCATGTGTATCAAAATTATTGTCAGATGTTACGTGTTAAGCATATTTCTGAGAAAATTGCTGTAATGAAATATTTTCAGAGATCAACATCTTGCACAAGTTGTAATGTGGCCATTACATAATTAACACCTTGCCGTACATGTGCGAAAATTAAAATTTTGGCATTTTATACCGAGAATTAGAGTCGTTAACAAGTTTCCAGTGTGAGAGAGTATTTTTGAACAATGACCGTTTAACAAACAGTCATCATCCGTGCGTGGTCTTCCAAATGGAACGGTATCTCTTAGAGCAAAATGAAAGGAATACCCAGCGAAGAACGAAACAATTAATCTCAAAGAAAGCCTCCTCGCCAACTTCGCAACAAGCTGTGACAGGGTGCGCCAGTGAAATCTTGCGCCGTCTCCGGCTCCAGTCGAACCAACGACCCTCTAAGAACAAAACGAGGAAACGAACGACCACTTCGTCAGCCGAAGAGCGGTGAGCGAGTGAACAAACGAAGCAACTTTCGCGAGTAATTTCCACAAATATGGCGGTTAGCACACAGCACTGCAAGTTCTAGGGATAAAACCCGACTGGGAGCGGTAAATCTTCGGAGGGATAACTCCCCAGTGTGACAAGTAAAAAGCCTACAGTAACTCTTGCTAAATCAACACTGCTGCAGAGGCAATTCCAATATTTCCAGTGACCCATCGCAAATGGTTTCAGTACGAAAACGTAATTTTAAAGACAATACTAATATCGATTTATTTAGTAGTTGTCATAAATAAGTTAACTAAACAATAAGCGGAGCGCCCCTGAAATATTAACAAATAATTAATTGCTAAACAATTAATAATTTAGGAATTAATTAATCAATAAAGTTAACAACTAATTAATTAGGAAATAAATAAATATAAATAATTAAAATTAGGTAAAACAATAAAATCTTCTATGAACTACCAGGGACGATAATTGGTTCTAATGAATGAGCGGAGACAAAAGCCTCAGGGTTCTTACCCAGGGGACTCTCTGACACCGTTCGAGCACTGGACCCTTTACAGTGCACTTGGTGCATAAATAACTATTGTGAAGCTGCTCTTGATCCTAGGTAACAGCTACAGTGCCTCAGATCGGGAGATCCTAGTGTTTGAGTCTCGATGGCGGCAGCATTTTCGACACTAGCTAGATAGCTAGGAGGTCCAATTCAGCTGCTACCTGGAAGAGAATTCTAAAGGCCGGCTGCTCTAAAAGGAGGTTTACTGTAACTTTTCCTATCAACATCAGGCGAATGCGGAGCAGTACCCTAACTAACGCCAAGGACCGCGCGCGATCTTTCATTCCCCTTCTCTTTCCTAACCTCACCCATCACTTACATACACACGTACATGCGCTACACTACCACACATGTCAGGAGACCAGTTAGAGCGTCACCAGGTTGGGGCAGCGTCCTGCTGGTGGGAAATACTGGTTGGGGAATATCTCGCAAGTCGACGTGTAGGTCGGAGTGGGATCTCACTATCCAACGTGGGAAGCTCACCGTCACATTCGTGATGAAACATGCACTACACATACGGCACTATTGACCATATCCGTTGATGCTTCTGGAAACACTAATCAATCAACCTAGTTAACAGCATCGCAGTCCGCCAACAGGGCCCGTCTGGCAACGCACTGACCGGGAGAGATGTCAGTGCATCAACTGATGTTACTGCAGTTACTCTGACCGGGAGACCATAGGTTCGAGTCCCGCTGACGGCACGATTTTCGACACTAGCTTGTCAGCTAGATCGAATTCAGCTGCTCTCTGGAGGGGAATTCTAGAGGCCGGCTGCTCTGATCGACACTTTTCCGTGGTTTCTCCAATCAACACCAGGCGAATGCCGGAGCTGTACCCTAACAAACGGCCCGCGATGTTTCCTTCCTCAACCTTGTCCTATCCTCTTCCCTTACACACACACACACACACACACACAACACACACTAATATGCAGTAGACTACCACACATGCTGGGAGACCGGCCGGGAGCTTAGAGCTTGTCCCGGCTGGGGCGGTGCCCCGCTGGTGGGAGATACTTTGGTTGAGGGGAAACCCCGCTAGTCGACGGTAGGTCGGCGCCGGATCTCGCCAACCGGCGCGGAAAAAATCACCACCACGTCCCGAGAAAACCACGCACTACACTTACGGGACTAACGACCTAAGTGGTTGACGCGCCCGGAATAACGAACGATCAATCAATCAATCAACCGCCCCGCCCCCCGGCGGCGGGCGCTTCACAGGCAATTTACCTCCGCGCGGCGGAGCACGGCCAGGAAAGTCCTCTTCACGGGTTGCGCAGCCAATTCAGCGCTCCACGGGGCTTAGCGTCCCGGAGCAGCGCGGCCGCTCGTTAGAAAACGCTTCGGCGCGGTCGAGGTGCGAGGGGTGGGCCAGGGCTCCGAGCTAGCGCAACTCATACGCAGGCGGGGAACCGAACATTGCTACAGGAAAGGGAAATTTTGTACCTCACGCTCAAACCCTGGGTTTGAAGGAAATGTACTGGAACCTGCAAGATCCCAGGGAAAAAGAGAAGTTAGCTGGCGAGTGTTTTCAGAGTGAGTCTGAGAAATGAAAAGAGAAGTTCAAAATGTCTGGGATTGAACATTTCTATCAAAACTACAGTAGTTTGAACTTACTACAATCAATCAAGAATTAGCGAAACTTTCATTCTTTATTATTTTATTATTCTAGATAACGCAAAACACATTTCTCATTAATGAGTTCGACGACTAGACTAATAAAAATAGTCGTCACGACCAGTGATTGCACTGCAATAATGCGGGCTGCGGCGAAAGTCAACCATCAGCAAACAAGGTAGCGACGACACCGCTAATTGCGAGAGTGAGCGACGGTGACGACTACATCGGTAGCGACGCATGCGTGTTACCTCTGAGCATGCACTGAGCGACTCTACATTTTCTTTCCCTTGAAACAAGTTGATAAAAACAGCTCCTCCAAGAGATCGAAAATAAGATTGAGTAGCTATGTTTAGGGATTCGATTAATCGAGAAAGGCAAAACTTCCATTGTATCCATGGGTGAGCACAGTCTAAACCAAGAAGCGGGCGAACGCACTTGTTATTTAAGTATGACATATTTTATTAGTAAATAAACAAATCATACAACAGGGAAAATAAAATTATAATCTTAATGATATAATTAATAAATACAATTTATTGTAGTGTTCAAACATAAACAGGGTTGCTACATGATTTAGAGAGCTTCTTCTCCAAATGTCAAGTATCAATTCCTCAAAGTGTCAAATTAAACTAGTGGTGCTACAGAATGGCACAGACTTTCCCGAATTAGTTTTATATTTCCTTGAGTCTGGGCCACCTATTCGAAATATTCGCGTACTATTGACAGGTGCCATATATCGCCGCCCAAAGTTCACTTTTTTGACATTTTCTTAATTTTTCGGTTTCCTAATGGTAGAACGGAAAAATTAATTTTAAAATATTAAAGAACAGCGAACGGTTGTTTTCGAGAAACTGTATAAGACATTATTTAAGGCACACATACTTATCAATATAATAACGTGAACAAATTGCCGCTAATATAAGTATTAACGTGAGAGACAAGGCAAAAAATCCTTTTTTATTTTTGAAAAAACAAAAGAATTGAGCAGTATAGCGTTTATGTCATCTCGTAGAGTACATTAGGCACTATCCCTGCCAAAAGTTTAAAGAAAACATTTGGAGCCATTTTTGAGAAAATCTTGTTTTTGTAATTTTTTAAAATTACAAATATTTCGCGCAATATTGCCAGAAATTTACTAAAATTTTCAAAAAATGCACATTACCTTAATGAAAGAATTCGCTTTGGAGAATAAATTTTATTTGGATGAAAAATCTTTATCTTCAATTTTGTAGTTGTAAGAAGATCCCGAACGACATTCAAAATTTTATTATTAATTAACCGTGAAAATCAGACCTGTGCCACCTTTATAAGCGTATTTTACTCCATTCTTACAAGAATTGTAAAGGAAAACGTTGGAGCCGTTTTTGAGAGAATTTTGAAAATGTCCGGACGGCTTCATGTCTAGTACTTCCAAACTTGAATGAAAGGTTTTTCAAAATCGAGTGGAACGAGATCGACCGGGCAATATTGATTTTGGAAGAAATCGTACTTATGGTTCAGGCGCTAGTGTTGTTCAAAGACTGACAGAAGTACGGACGGACAGACAGACGGACGTTTCGAAAAGAACCACTCAGGAGACCCCAAAACGTGTTTTTCCGTAAAAATCTCGAAATCGATTTTCCGCAACATTACATACCCTCCACTATACTACGTAAATTACTCCGTACGTATACAGGAAACTAAAAAGAGGAAAATAAGAAATTCTTCATATGTTTCATTACGTAGGCTTGGGGGCCCTTTTCAAAATTTTACGGGGGCATTGCTCCCTAACCCTGCCCCCCCCCCTTAGGCACATGTCTAATGTTATATTATATTTCACTACGGACGTCATTTCACTACGTGACGATTTCATTACATTTCACTACGTGGAATATTGAAAATATTCGCCACAATCGATCGTACGACAATTCTGCTGGTCACGCCGGCCTGGACAGCCGAGGTCGAATGTTCAGCTTTAGTTGGGTAGCTAATACTGAGGGCCGCAGCTGCCACGGCTCGAAGGATCGCGGGTGCGAAACCCGCCTGGGGCATGGATGTTTTTTGTGTTCGGGTTTTCCTTATGTGTTCTTCCTACAGTTTCCCCTACAGTTAAAACATTCACAGTGGCCGCTGTATGACCAAGCTGATAAAAAGCGACCTTAGAAAAAATGCTGGTCGCGGCGAAAGTCAAACGGCAGCAAACAGGGTAGTATCGACGCCGGCGGGGTACGCAGTATACTCTTTAACTACGGAGACTAATGGGGAGAGTGGGCGGTGACGGCGGCGGCGGCGGCGGCTGCAGCGGCAGCGTCGCATGCGTGCTAAACTGCCCCCACGAGAAGCGACTCTGCATTCCTGAGCAGCATCTCGTCGCGCTCTTTCTCCAGGGAAATGAATATTAAACCTGTTCGGGGATGTTGGTCGCTAAAAGGAGTGGTAACGGCGCGTACGGCGAGCGCCGGAGAAACGACCGTCCACGCGGCGCGGAGCGGCGGAGAAACGGTGCTGCCGCCGAGGGGGAAATCGCCCCGGGCGACCACACGAGACGGACGCGTCCGCGCGCGCACGCACGCACGCACGCGCGAGATGAATGGCTGCGTTTGCCGGTGCCGCCGCCGTTCACTGTCTCCGCAAATCTCGTGACGTCAGCGATGCGTCGCCTGCGGGTAGCGTGCTGCAATACATGCGGAACACCATTTAAGCGCTTGGGAAAGTAGGTAAGGGTGATTGTCAATGGGTCATTAACCATGCATAAGATTCTCTTGAATCCAGAGCCAGGGTTAATATTGGATAAAATTCGAATACGTTAACAAATATATATATATATATATATATATATATATATATATATATGATGTGCATGTCAGTATGTTTTACATGTCGTCTTTTTTAGCTCTAATGTGACTCTTTTGCTTCAAAATTAAACTTACTGTACTCCCCCCTTCGAATCTATGTCACATGTCGAAATGTCATATTTCATATTTACCGTTTGTGCAATAAGAATATCTCGTGTCTACATTGATCATTCAATCTTGTCCTACAAGATAGAGTAAATGACGGTTTAGGATCTTCTTCGAATTCAGGCTTTGCTTGTACTCAATTGAAGGAAAGTAATGCTGGTTTTGAGTGATAAAGATGGATAACTGCTGTACCTCGTTACGTTCGTTCACTGTCTCCGAAACTTTTGTGACGTCAGCAGTGCGTCTCTCGCGGCATTATGGAGTGGGAGGCAGGGAGGAAGCGTGCCGTAGTGGTTGCGGAACACATTTAAACGCCAGAGAAAGTAGGTGGGAATCACTGTGCCGGACAGTGAATGTGGATGGGTCATTACTAGGGAGAGAATATTTTTATGCTCTAAAAAAATCTTGAAATATGCTATTAAAACATGCATTTATGACGTAAAAATTCTGGAATACGACTTTAATATGCAATAAAAATTAACAATATTTCATTTCCTGTATGAACCGTTCTCGATAAAATTCAGGAGAAGCATGCTTGGAATGAAAAAATATATTTTTGTGCAAACATAATATACTCTGCCTTACTTCGCGGGAGAAATAACTGAAGTAAATATTTATCTTAGTGTAGTACATTGTGCATCTGGTTGCATTTTTTTGCCTAGTTTGAAAAATATGATACCAAGAAATAACTTACATTTCCACAAGTATTTTATCATCTATACAAAAAAACGCAAACCGTGACAAGCTCATTCTAAAAAATTATCGCTCACAAATAAATAGTAGAGTCTATGAAAAGATGGAATGTTTTAGAGATAAGTCTCTATTTTAACGAAATACGCAAAATATGCACCTATATTTACACGAATACGCACCAACATTAAAAATCGGCCAAGTATGCACAAATATGCACTAACATGTTAGTCTACGTAGCAACCAATACTAAACAAATGTCAAGAAATTGCATTTAGCTACACCCTGAAACAACGGAGAAAAATGTGCAAATGGAAATAAATCCGCTCCCTATTCAAACAGTAGATTCTTATTATTTTTGTTCTAAATGAGGGCGGGAAAACCATGTTATTTATTCAATTTAATCATCAAACATATCACCTTCTGAAGAACACAGTGGCGAATTACCAAGAATTTGATTTTCGTTTTTATGACCATCAAGTAGCACCTAAATGAATACTTTTCCATGCGGAAAAGAAGAAAGTGTCCGAGAAGACTCGCTGTACTAAAGTTAAGTGTTCAGTTTTGAATAATGTTGAAATGCTATTTTGTCCAGATAATGAATTTCTAACTTACGCCACAATGATACTCAACAGGCGAAATTAGGTGTGTAGATGCTCTTGTTGGAACCTCGTTTTCTTTATCTGATTCATTATCATTATTTTTTTCAATTTCGAAACGTCTTCCTGTATTCTACATGCACTGATAATGTTTTTATTACATACCTTCAGTGTAGCAATTAGTTCTTAATATTGGCCTACCCAGTATCATGTTGATTAAATGTGTACAAAATAATGACAGGCGGAGAAGTCAAGAGTTTGTTCTAGTTAGAGATATATATTTGATTGACGCGTGACAGAGCATTTGGAGTATCTTAAATCACATTGGACACTATCAGGATGTAATACTATGCGTAGAAAAGTAAAGAACTAATTTTCCCTAAAGATACAGCATTTCAACATCTTTAAATTTAGTATGAAAATATTAATGCGAATAACCCAATAAAATGTTAAATAAATGTGACATTTTTGTTGTCTACCCAAGATTTTCTCTAATATTATTCATTCAACAATCTGCATAATCATACGACATGACTTGTTTACTGTACTTATCACGTACACGTTTGTTCTAGCTTTCTTTCACTTAGTCGTGTAAAAGCCATGATTCACATATTATGCGTAACATACGACGCAATCATCCTGAAAATAGATTCATGAACATGGCGAAGAAGTAGAGCACGATCTCCCATGTTAAGATCTAGCTCATTGCGAGCGCTATCGTTTAAGTACTTGGTCCATATAGGATAAAATATATTGTAGCCTTGTGGTGGAAAATAAAACTAAAGGATGCCATTATGACCTACATTTGTTATAATGACAAAGGTAGATTTCGGCAAAGTTCAGTGTGTTTCGGTGAATTCCATTCTTCTTGTGCGAATTTACTGCGCTGTCGTAAAGATGCACGGTATTTGCATTTGCGTGTCAGCGTCCGCCGACTATCTGTTACCATGAATGGTCTGAATATTATTAATATATTTGCTTTTATTTGTTTGGAAAACAGATTAGCTCCCTCCTAATAGTTCTTAATGACAGCCTTTCGGATATGACCAATAATCATAAGGTTACCGTTTGCATTGTATACCTTTGTTAAATCTTGGGTCATGGTAAGAATGAGAGATCTATTGTCAACACGTTACAATACATGTCTAATACAAAGCATACTTCAATGATTGATGATCACTTAGTGTGTATTAAATCTATACAATGCAAAAAAATGTGAATTTAACATGGACATATAGCAAAGTACGTCTGTTACCAGAATCGGTAACAGCCAGCTTAAGGAAAATGTCCGAGTATACGAGGTTTGATCTCAGGACGATGCCAGAAATTTACTGAAAGTACTGGACATTGTGGATTGTGATGCAAGCGGAGATAGAATTCGTAGGTCATTTACTCTGATCAGTGGGGAAAACGCGGGTTCGTTCCCGGGACGGTGCGAGAAACTTACTGCATGTATTGGACATCGGGAAGTTGGTGGTGCTTGCAGAGATCAAACACGTAGGTGTCTGATCACTTGTACCTGTGGGTTCCCTGGTCAGTTTAGGCGAATGCTGGGACGACCCCCACACAACGGGCCATGGACCGCGAGCTAACTTCCCTTTCCTTCCCTTCCCTTCCCTGCCCTTCCCTTCCCTTCCCTTCCCTGCCCTTTCCTTCCCTTCCCTTCCCTTCCCTTTCCTTCCCTTCCCTGCCGTTCCCTTCCCTTTCCTTCCCTTCCCTTCCCTTCCCTGCCGTTCCCTTCCCTTTCCTTCCCTTTCCTTCCCTTCCCTTCCCTGCCCTTCCCTGCCCTTTCCTTCCCTTCCCTTCCCTTTCCTTCCCTTCCCTTCCCTGCCGTTCCCTTCCCTTTCCTTTCCTTCCCTTCCCTGCCCTTCCCTTTCCTTCCCTTCCCTTCCCTTCCCTGCCCTTCCCTTCCCTTTCCTTCCCTTCCCTTCCCTTCCCTTCCCTTTCCTTCCCTTCCCTTCCCTTCCCTGCCGTTCCCTTCCCTTTCCTTCCCTTCCCTTCCCTGCCCTTCCCTTTCCTTCCCTTCCCTTCCCTGCCCTTCCCTGCCCTTTCCTTCCCTTCCCTTCCCTTTCCTTCCCTTCCCTTCCCTGCCGTTCCCTTCCCTTTCCTTTCCTGCCCTGCCCTGCCCTTCCCTTCCCTTTCCTTCCCTTCCCTTCCCTTCCCTTCCCTTCCCTGCCCTTCCCTTTCCTTTCCTTCCCTTCCCTGCCGTTCCCTTCCCTTTCCTTCCCTTCCCTTCCCTGCCGTTCCCTTCCCTTTCCTTCCCTTTCCTTCCCTTCCCTGCCCTGCCCTTTCCTTTCCTTCCCTTCCCTGCCTTTCCCTTCCCTTCCCTTTCCTTCCCTTCCCTTTCCTTCCCTCCCTTCCCTGCCGTTCCCTTCCCTTTCCTTCCCTTCCCCTTCCCTGCCCTTTCCTTCCCTTCCCTTCCCTTTCCTTCCCTTCCCTTCCCTGCCGTTCCCTTCCCTTTCCTTTCCTTTCCTGCCCTGCCCTTCCCTTCCCTTTCCTTTCCTTCCCTTCCCTTTCCTTCCCTTCCCTTCCCTTCCCTGCCCTTCCCTTCCCTGCCCTGCCCTTCCCTTTCCTTTCCTTCCTTCCCTTCCCTGCCGTTCCCTTCCCTTTCCTTCCCTTCCCTTCCCTTCCCTGCCGTTCCCTTCCCTTTCCTTCCCTTCCCTTCCCTGCCCTTCCCTTCCCTTTCCTTCTCTTCCCTTCCCTTCCCTTCCCTGCCCTTCCCTTCCCTGCCCTGCCCTGCCCTTTCCTTTCCTTCCCTTTCCTGCCTTTCCCTTCCCTTCCCTTTCTCCTTCCCATCCATCTCATCCAATTCAGGCTCGGACGCCGCAAGGGTGAGTGCATCCCACATATTCCTTCCAAAAGCCGCCACAGGCGGAGAAGAAAGCCAACCTCTCCCTGAATTTCGCCAATAAAATAGGCTCCATTATGATTAATAGAACAAATGTAGGTTTTCAACGCAAAAGGAAGTTGGAAACAAAAAACATGCAGAAAAACAATACAATCATACGTAATTACACATGAATGTGCAGGTTTCAGGTTCACTTCCAGTTGAAGAAACCGAACCAAGAAACGTCAATACTTACGCAAGAACTTGTTACGAGATAGTTCGCATAGGAACAAGTGCATGGGAAAAATGTTAGGAAGACCGAGAGTGACTGCCGGAAAGTCCTTGAGAATGAAGCGCCGTAAGGATTTACGAAGGTTGCGGTGGTGGAAAGGCTCCTAGTTCTCCGAATGAATCGCAAGGGTATTAGAATGCAATGTAAAAAAGCATTAAATCTGTTGTAATATAGTTTCGGGTGTAGTTAAAAAACATGTATAAAATTATATTTGAATGCCTCTCAGTTTGAACATAAATGTTTAAAATAAACAGAACTTGCGCAAAGATTTATTAGAATGTCAAGTTTTAATTTTGTCGTTTTTTACATTGATTTTTAAACACTTTATGTTTCTTGATATATTTTGAAACTCAATAAAAGAAGACCTTTCCCCTAGTTATATATTTATTAAAAAATCTCCTTTTTACTGAAAAATTTTTTCAAAACCAAATGTTGCCATTTCGACATGTGGGACCTTTACAAATCTATTACAGTCTACTTCCTCAGGACACTGAACTTGTAGTAACCCCAAATCCAACCACGATATCGAAAGCAGCTTCGTATCTGATCGCGCGGACCTTATGAAAACTTACAATCTATGTGTCATTTTTATGACAAATTCCATCTCTTGGCACAAAATCGAAAACAAACATCTTTAAGTTCACTCAACACTTTTTTTTCAGTCAAAGATCGATGCCCACGAGGTTATAGATTCAATACTACATAAGGTCATATTGTGGATGTGATAGTACAGGTCAGTGCGCCAGAAAACTCTTTTCCAGATAACAAAATTCGAACAAAAACAACTAGAAGAATCATTAAATTTGGAATTAAAGAAGTTAATGTCCGTTTATATTATTCATTTATTTTATTGTTTGAATGCTAGCAGACCTACTCAAATAACGCAAGCCAAAACTGGATAATGACTTTAGAAGACAAAAAGGAGAAGAAGAAGAAGAAGAAGAAGAAGAAGAAACAGATGAAGAAGAAGAGTAATGGAAGGGAGCTAGTAACTGCTGGGACAAGTGCTCCGCTCAGAGTGTTTCAGTCGGCCCACTGCGCGGCGCAGTGCGGGGTACGAGTGTGCGGTGCGGTGTGGGGCGGTGCGGGACGTGGCGGGGGGCGCGAGGCGAATGAATGGTCACGTGGCCGGCGCACGCGCAAGTGAGGAGGTCGCCTCCGCGAGGAGATCCGCCCACGCACCGCGCGACGCACGCCGGGAATGTCTGCCGAAGAGCGGGACAGAGTTGCGATTTCTTGTAAGAGCGACAAGGTTGCGAAAAACCTCCTGCTTGCAACTGAAACCGTCTTTTTGCTTCGATTCACCGTTGTTGTTTTTTTTCGATTATTTTTTACTTACAGGAGTCTAGTATTAGTTCATTAATGAAATAAGTCTCTTAATTGATAATACACGTACTTCATTTCATGAAAGAATAAATACTTCATATCATGAAAGAATTAGAGACGTTTCTAAGTAACAGGAAGTAGGGGAAATCTATTAGGGAAACGGTATTTTGGGACTGGGAATACTAGCACTCAGTTTAGTATGAGAGGAGCCTAGATTGGTGAGCAAATTAAATAATGAATAAGTTCATAAGTTATTGAGTCAATACGTTTACAAGTAAATAAGTTAAGAAATGAAATGAAAAAATAAGTAAATAAATTAATAAGTACATCAATCAATAGTTAGCGTAGTAAATTAGCGAGTAACCAGTAGTTAGCGAGCACATTAGCGAGTGTATTGGAATGGAAATACGAGAAGTGTAGAGAGGACGGTGCGAAAGATCTGTGGCGCTGTTTCATTTTAGGTGCTGAGGAGGCCAAAGTCCCAAAGGAGAATACGTGACGTCCACGCTAAGAAAAATAGTTTAGAAAGAGTTAATTTATTAATAAGTACTCGTCTTCTGAAGGCAGGTTTTTCCCCGTTTCGTTTTTTCCCCTGAGCTATTCCATACGGTCTCTTTTCCGCGTCTTTGTTGCGGATTCGATGCCCCTCATCCATTGTTTTATAAATATTATGTTCTTTGTTTTCTTCAATTTTTGTTTTTAATGTTCTGTATTTTCTTTCAATTAAATAAATTCAATAACTTTAATCATGAAATTACAGTCTCTACTACTGTATTGTTATATTTCCTTTCTATTTAAAATTATGTGATATCAATTCACGTCGGTGATCGGTTATCACAAACTTTTTTATTCTACACAGTCAATTCATAATACATTGTAGCTCGTACTTTGCAACAATTACCCTCGTTACGTGTGTATTCTTTTGTCTGTTATATAACAACATTTTTTCTCTATAAAATTCTTTGCACGAGTCCTCTAACCCTATCACGGTGAGACGGTCGAAGGTGAATGCCAGAATTCGAAAAATTAGAATTCCGTAGGAGATATGATTCGAAAAGACTTAAAAGCCTTCGACATAGTATTATGTAATGTAACTTCTATACGTCAAAATATCTAGTAAATAAAAAAGTTTTGTGAGTAATTAACTACCCCCTCTGCTTCAAACAACGTAATTTAAACTTCTCCTCATTTCTAGACGATGTTGAGTGTATCTTCATGTACAGAATCTGAGATTTGTCAATGCCAATCGAATTTAAATAATTCTCAACTAATTTTAAATTATTTTATATTATTAAAAAGAACTGTTGTGTCTCGTGGCTTATAATATTGTTATGATAAAACGTTACGTTTTAAAATTATTTACTTAAATAGCTATTATCGATATCAGTAATCTCCGTTTATGTTATTCTCTTAATCCAGAAAAAACACTTATTCTTGGAAAGAACGTAGTCTGGAGCTCTATTATCTCGGAACGGTCGTAAATTCGTGAAAGTCATATCGAACATCACCGAACAAAGTATCTCTTCATTGTCTGGACAAGCGGTAGTTAGAGCGAAGAAAGTTATCAGTTCGAAAGTCATGGAATTTCTTTCAATTCTCGCTGTAAAGCAACTTCGATTCTCGAAGCAAAGGCTTCAGAACAGAGTTAGTTCTAAATGAATTAGGTAAACAACAACAACTAAATTTCACAGCGAACCAACTAAGCACGCTAGTATCAAGAAACTTCGAGAGAGATTTTAAATCCTCATTTATGATTTGGAACTAAAGAAAAGGCTTACTAAATGACCATTTAAATTGTACTAATATCGCTAGTAAACATAGAAAATCAAGGCACCCACCCACATTTCAGAGCTAGGGTGCCCTAATTCTCGATATTGATTGGAATACTTACAAAATTTATTTTTACAGCTTATTATTTTCCAAAACTGTTTACATATCATGTACATTGTAAGTTTTTTGAGGAAATATCCTACAACTGAAAGCTCACCCGACAGAACATGCACCCGAAGTTCTGTTAGAGACTGAAAAATGTTACAGGACAAATTTCTGTTCTGCCCATGAAAATAATGCATACGAGAGAGCTTACGAGAAACTAATGGATCAGATTTAAAACGAGCAACATTCAGTAATTACAGGACCAAATCCCGTTCTGCCTACGAAAACGATGCATTGAGCTTACGAGAAATTAACGGACCAGATTTGAAATCAGCAGGATTTGACAGATTTAAACAGGCATCCAGAGCCGGCTGTCACCTTCGCGAACAACTCAGCAGCTAGTGGGCTCCCCACTCCACTCTTGCTTCTCTCTCCTCCCCTCCTCCGCCCCCGTGCCAGCGACTCGCGGCGTTTCATAACGCGCCACACGCGGGCACTCCTCCCACGCTCGCAACGTCTCCGGCGCAGGCCTCGACCCACGCCCAGCACGCCACCGCCATTACGGATCAACAGGTGCCCGCAGTTGTAGAAACTTATACCTCGTTGCTTTTTTTTCTTGGCGCATGGGGGTGTGTCATCAAAATGGAATATCTCACGGTATTTCGCGTCGTTCTCGGTTATGCCGCTAGGAATCGCATGATCGCGACTGTATCGAGCAGTGCTGGCGATCATGCGATTGCCAGCGGCACAACCGATAAAAATGCGAAATATCGTGAGATATTCCATTTGATGACACCCCCACGCGCCAAGAAAGAAAAAAACTAAGTATAGGCACTCCACTCGGCGAACTCCTCTTCCCTTAGAAATACCGGTGGGCAAGATAATCGACCAGTTATGAAACAAGACGTCCTGTCATTTACATGGAAGTTCGTTTATAACACTTTCAAAATTGAAACTTGGTATTAACAATGCCATGATTACTCGTAGGGTGAAAGAACAAAACTCAAGAATCCAGTATTGTGAAATGTCTCACAGGCAAGGCTGGGTATATAGAGATGTTTTAACAATCTCACATTTCGTGACTTCTGATGGTATGAGTCAATGTACAAATTACCGTAAACTAGTATTTCATTTTGTTAGACTCAAACTGTTAATATACTCGTATATTCAGGTCAAGTTTTGATCATTTAAAAATATAATAGTAGTTGTTTAAATAAAGTAGTAAAGTAGTAAAAATAAGTAGTAGTTTTTAATTAGCTATCTTGTGTGGATGATTTATTAAAATTTATTGCAGCATTTGCGCTGTAACAAATTCCCTTTAACTCTTTTTCTTAGGAAAGCAAAATAAAGGGAAAAATTAAACGAAGCAACACACAGTTTTTCAATCCTGTGAATGTAACAGATAATATTTATTTTTATACGGAAGACATATCATTTGATCCTTCGATCATCAAACACAGTTGATTATTTCAAATTTGAAAACGGCAGAAGGAAATTCACTAAGTTCCTAGTGAAAAATGTTTCTACCCTTTAGGTTTAGGCAGCCTGGTAATACGTTTATTTCCCAACACATTTCATTTTCGGTTGAATTGGGTGTCTCATTGCTTATTATGAGAGATATACTTTTTACATGAGTTTTTATTTAATATTTCTTGTCGACATAAAGAACAATTAAAAACATTACTATTATTATTATTTGAGTACCAAAGAGACGTTAAAAAACTGGCAAATTCTAAACAAATTAATGCTTAAGCTTAGTCTGTCGTAGATCACTATGACGTGGACGGTAGAAAACCAGGACGTATGTTTGATTACGCTGTTGAGCAGAAGTTGTCCTGTCTGTGGGAGCAGGCCCCTCTACCTGCGGTTTCTCATGACGCACTTGTTCGTTAATTGGGCAGAAAGACTGGTGAGCCTTCACCGCTCGTGGAAACAACCAGGCCTCCGTAATTTCAAGTTGAGCAAGACTTCAAGAAGTGTATCTTGAAAACAATTTTTAATGTCTCTTTTATTACTTTATTGGCATTGGCGGTCTTGCTAGCAGTGGGAAACTGAATTAATATTTTCAGAACACACCTGTGTAAGGGGGACATAAAATCGAGGATGTTTTATGAACTTCTTGAGAACGTAAATTTACCAATTAATAAGAAGAATACTTTCTTCAAATGATAATATGATTAGCTATATTCTTATAAGACAAACGCTGATTTGTTTACACATTTCAGTCATTATTATATGAAGATTACACTAATTTTAGCTCAAAAGTCCCTCCTTGAAGTAGTTTAAAGTATGTGAATATGTTACGAAAATTAACATCATATTACAGTGAACATTATGTACGATGACATGAAACTCGAACAAATCTTTACGAAAATTTCGTTAGAGCATCAGTGGAAGATCCCCAAAAGCCAACAATTTTCTTGCTGTCAACACCTCCTTGGCGTCAAGACAGTCAAATATTTCTCCACGATGCCACTGTGGGAAACACCGGCCGAGGAAAAAGCCTCCGATAATCGATAGAAGCAAAAGTTATTGATCGTCACGTTGATATTCCTTAAGAAATGATAGACAGGTAGATAACTCCACCTAATGTGGTTCAAGCGCAGCGATCAGAATAACAGTACCAAGGATTCGAGCTCATTTGCCACCACAATGAACTTCACGGCCAGATTATACAGCATTGCGCAAACGCCACCTCTCGAGATGCGATAAGGAGTGGTGGGTGGAGATAACGCACTCTGATAGGACGGGCATTGGGGACTGCTGGCGCCGACGCTGGGGCGACGAGCAGGTCCCTCACTGATGGGTCAAGGACAGGTCCTGGCAGCCAAAGGAGAATATGCTGGCTAATTACGTGACTCAGGGCATCAATTAGTGTCACTGCAGTGCCTCTGATCGGAAGGCCCTGGCGTTCGAGTCAGGACTTCCGACACCAGCTACATAGCTAGGTCGAATTTAGGCACTGTCTCGAGGAGAATTTTAGCGACCGGCTGCTCTGATCGGTAGTTTTACGGGGTTTCTCCGATCAACACCAGGCTGATGGCGGAGCACTACCCAAACGAACGGATCACGGACCGCACGTGATCTTTCTCGCCTCTTCCTTGTCCTATCCTAACTTACACATACACACACACACACACACACACACGCACTACACTACCACACATGCCGGCAGACCGGTCGGGAGCTTTGAGCTTGTCTCAGCTCGAGCGGTGCCCCGCTAATGAGAGATACCTAGTTGGGGCAAACCCTGCAAGCGAAGGGGTAGGTCGGCACTGGATTTCGCCATCCAGTGGGGCAGGATCTCCGCAACCTCCCGCGGTTAAACATGCACTTCTCTTACGGGAGTAATGACCTTAGCAGTTGACGCGCCCGGACCTTTTCTAATATTTTTGCGACTATCAAGAAAAGCGAAAAGCTAATTCTGAAGAAAGATTGAATAATTTCTTCAAATGTTTTTAAAGAAGTATGAATTGTTCCAAGAACCTCTCTCTGTAATACTGAATTAACCTTCACTGAAAATTTGTTTCCAACATGAATTGCATTGTTATTTTTGTTTGATATTCTGTAAGTACATTAGAAGTTATATTTACACATTTTTTAAACAAATAAACACGTTTTATTTACAACTTTCCTTCTTAATGAAAAGGAAAGACAAATGGATAGGGAAAGGGTGGGGGTTAACACTACAGAGTTCTCGCACGGGTACGCTAATAATAATATTTACAAAACATGTACATGACCTTGAGAACTCGACTACGTAGAGTTAAGCTGAATACACATGTTGTTTTTTCACCTCGAGATTGTTGCGAGGAAACTATAGAAAAATATACTAAAAGCGTCAGCTTTATCACTACTGATCAATGCTCTACTGATCAATGCATTTGCGAATAGGAAAACTAAAGCCAAAACAGACAGTTACTAGGAAGTCTTTTTTAACAAAGAAATAACTAATTAAAAAAGTAAAAACCAAACACACCATTTCCACCAATTTTATTAAAGCACGCTGCCTCTCATTCAATTTGAGGAGCAACATTTTGTACCGCTTCAGAGCAGGTTGTTTAGTACTGGACGATAGCAGACATATACAAAGGGGTTTACGCACTAGAAACTAAGGTTTTCTTTAATAAAATGTCCTCGTAACACGTGAACTCGCCTTTCTTGTAATTCTGAAATCTAGGTCAGACAAACCAGTTGGATACTCTCTTCAATGGTCGAAGGAAAACTCTGAAGGTCGTCTCTTGCTCTCAAGTACGCACGAACGACATGCGTCTGGTATAGTGTTGCGTCGCGTTGTCCGTGTTTACGGAGGCGTTTCTAAGGACAAATGGCTCCTCACGTAAGTCACAAGTAAATTTCCTCACTAAAGGTTCTTCGGTGTTCTTCATTTCCTTGCAGTGCACATTCAGTATACATTCTTCAACACGTAAGAAACATTTCTAAAGAGTGTGTTAACGTATGTAGCTGCGAACCCTCAGATGACGTTTCAGGTTTTTAGAGTGGCGATACTGCTGTGGCTAATTTTTGACAGGGGGAATGTGACTGGGAGCAGTGCGTGAGACCTGCATGAGAGTTTTACAGGCTGCTCTGATGAGTTTTACGTGATTTCCTCCTGTCAATTTCAGCCAGAATCCCGACGAAAATGCATCATGACCTGCCTCCATCCAATATTTTAATCATTTGGTTAATCATTCTTCCCCTTCTCCTTCCCATCACCATTCGTAGATAGACTGATCAGTTATTTCTCTATAGTGAGCATGGAAACCACGGAAACCACTGCACAGCAGTGTGCCTACGAATTCTGTTCCTCCAGGCACCGAAACTTGCCGGTTTTAAACACAGCAGAAAGTTTACGACATCATTTGTTACTATTATTATTATTATTATTATTATTATTATTATTAATGCCCCCTAGGGTAGCTCATGGGCAGCGTACTAGCCCATGGTATGATCCCGTGTTCAATTCCCGATCGAGTCAAAAATAGTTGTAGAATTCCTAGAACAGATTTGTAGAAACAGTGAAAGAAAATCGTCACGTTTGCTATATGTCTCTCTTACCCCCCAATCGAGAAAATTAGGCTAAGCAAAGGCATGGGTGACGCCATTAGCTAACTTAATCTAAACATCGAAGAGGATATTCTAGGGGAAATTCTGGGGGTTATATAGTTTCCTAAAATTTCGCAAAAGGCTTTAAATGGAAATCCATTTTTTACTCGGTTGTAGGTTGGGTTTTTCGCTAGTTTGAAATGGGATGCTGTTGGTATATCTGCCAGGTTTTGATAGAAACGACGCACGTCAATTTCATAGCGCACTTAGAAACTAAGTGCGCTATGAAATTGAGATAGTCTACAGAGTCTATTGACAAAAATGCAATGGCTTATTGAGAGAATGGCAGGGATTTAATTTTCATTTCCAAGATAATCTGTCTAAGGTTTCTCTCAAATTCCCCGGGGTGTCGAGTAACAATCGTAATCTTCCTCGTCTGTAATTCACCATCACTGCAGATAATACGATAACAATTCACGTTCTCCGCTCATTCTATATGATAAAAAAATTATTAATTTCTTTAGACGGCTTTTATAAGTAGATTTTGTTTTTGAAAGTGAAAATTTACGTGTTTTTTGATAATAGAATTACAATAGGATTTTGAAAATTAAAGTTTAACATACGTCAAAATGTTTATAACTCGAAAATGGTACCGGGAGAGATGGCTCAGTGCATCAACCTGATGTCACTGCAGTCCCTCTGACGGGGAGGTCCTAGGTTCGAGTCCCGACGGCGGCAGGATTCTCGACACTAGCTTGTCAGCTAGGTCGAATTCAGTCGCTGTCTGGAGGAGAATTCTAGCGGCCGGCTGCTCCGATCGCTAGTTTTCCGTGGTTTCTCCGATCAACACCAGGCGAATGCCGGAGCAGTACCCTAACAAACGGACCGCGCGCGATCTCTCCTTCCTCTTCCTTGTCCTATCCTCTCCTCTTACACACACACTTACACACACATGCACTACACTACCACACATGTCGGGAGACCGGTCGGGAGCTTACAACTTGTCCCGGCTGGGGCGGTGCCCCGCTGGTGGGAGATACCTGGTTGAGGGGAAAACCCCGCTAGTCGACGGTAGGTCGGCGCCAAATCTCGCCATCCAGTGGGGAAAAGATCATCGCCACCTCCCGAGAAAAAACACGCATTACATTTACGGGACTAATGACCAAAGTAGTTGACGCGCCCGGAAACATCAATCAATCAAATCAAATCAATCGAAAATGGTTGTGAAAAAGAAAATGGTAGTGGTAGAAAATCGCAATGACAAAGTGTGATCATGATTCAATCTAATTACATCCTTTGTTTTTATGAAAAGCAAATTTAAGTCAGAATATCCAAGTACGTCAAAGAATATCCAAGGCGCAGGAAATTTTGCTGTGTCTATTCCTTTCAGAGAAAACCTCTTGGGGAAATACCGGATAGCGTTTGTATTCCTGCTGGTCGTGTCTGTGTGCAATAGAATTAACTCGCAATGACTTTGAAATCCCTAGGACTAACCTGTTGTCCTTCCGCCATTTCATCACACGTTGAATCATCTATTACATAAACATATCAAATGTCAATGCCGAAAAATCTAACGTCGCAAAGTCATTTTTTTTCGGAATAAGGATATTTTTAGCACCATAATGAGTATTGCCCTCCTTATAATCACCTTCATTATCATGTAGAGGTTACAGGTTGTTGCCGAGTTTCAATATTTCTGTTCTGATTCTACTTTTATTTGTTTAGCACTTTTGAAAGTGTTAATTTTAAAGTGCTGCAAATAATGAATGTCGTGCACAACCATTCTTTTAATCACTATTTTCCTGTCAAAAAAGGAGCAATCTTCTTTGTAGAGAGTATTATCAAATATATTAGTCAAAGACTGCCTTTTTAATGATTATAATTTCTATGTTGGTCTAGTTGGGAAAGATTGTTTAATAAAAATATATTAATATTGTGTCTGCCTAAAAATTACTGGACCTACATAGAAATTAAAATTAAAAAAGGAGCAAACAATGATATTAGTTATAGTCGATAAATGATCATAGATCTTAAACGTTTTTAAAATAATAATGTGAAAAATAATGTTTTATTGCTGAATCACTGGCCGTCATTATAAACCTCATGTGAGATGTCAACCAGTCAGTAGAGCAGCCGAGAGGAAAACATGTTAGAAAATTTGCAGTAAAGAGTTACATACAATGATGTCTCAACGACATACGCGAGTAGATTGTGGAGGTAGAAGCAGGAAATTTCCAAGGAAGCGAACCTCAAACGCGTTAATCCACCGCACAATGGAGATACGACTCCTCCACCGAGGGATAGACGAGGCCGCAGCGCGCTGCCATCGCATTCGCGGGAGCTCCGGGTTCAATCCCCTTGGCGACCATCCTCACCGGGGTTTTCGTGCTTTCCCTAGGGCATCCAAGGGAATGCTGGGATGGTTTTATTGAAAGGCCACGGCCGCGAAACCGATGTCGCTAGCCGAATTCGAGACGTCACGAAGGTTAAACGAATTCGAGACATCGCGGGTCCGTGGTTGGGTGACCGACTAGGAAGCCCTGGTTCCAACGGGGCCGAGGCCCATTTCCCTCCACGAGACATAAAATGGCTAAATAAAATACAAATACCAAGAGATAGAATGAAAGCCTGCAGACCGTTTTGTTACAGATATCCACATGTACATTCGTTTAACAACCAAATCCACAGGAAGGTCAGAGCTCCCATCGTCATAGCAGAGGCACGTCAGAGAAGAAATGCATTATTGGAGCTCTTCCGGAGTACTTTACATCGGGACCTCCCAGGGTACAGCGACAATTTCCCCGCGTGGGCTCAGCCAGCTTGTCGGAAGACTTCCTTCGTCGGGGCCATGTTGACACGGAACTCCCAAGCCAGCTCCGACGCGGGCTACGAAGTAGGGGAGGGGGCGAAGAGGGGGGAAGGCGGGGAGCTTTCGCGGCTTTCTCTGCAGAAATCAAACACTCCCGCGCCGCGCCTCCGAGAGCAGCTCAAACAGCGCAGTTGACAAAAGCAATCGGCTCTGGCCGCTGGACGTTGGGTAACACAGGACTCGCTCACTCCTGTTTGACGATTAGAGGGAAACGAAACCGTTGTGATCACTAGTAAATACCTGTTTATCCAATTCCCTTCCATTTACCCAATTTATTTCGGCCAATTGTTAAGGTGACTTAACTCTGGACACTAATTCCATCCTTCCCTCTCGTCTAATGTCACAAACTGACTTTTGACGGAAAGCTTATAAAACAAATAGTTCCGCGTATTGGAAATCGATTCCATTTGGTATGGTGGTTGTAAAAGAATAACATGATTAAACGTGTTTTAAGTGTTGAATAAATTAAGTTGCATGTAAATAATTAAGGAGTAGTGTGCAATATAGTTAGGTAGAATTAGCGTGGACAAAATTTATTTCTTTCCTTGCTAATAGGAGATTGTGATAAGTCTTCGAATTATGTTGTTTTCTGGCAAGGCTGGATCACTTCAGCTTGGAGCAAACATAGTATTTACAACTATTTAATATACTATTAATATTATTCTTTTTCTTCCACCTTAGTATAATCCTTAACTCCTTTTTTGGTTTCACAGATAAGCTGTGATAGTTGTACGATAAAAGATGCTTCGGAGTTTCTTGACACAGTGTTTCAACACCACATTCTCGAGTTATCTAAATGACAAGATCATTCCTCTCGGAAATTGTACCACAGTTTCTGGGTTGATGGCCCCCATCTCGATCAGGTTTTTCGTCCAGTTTCCCTGATCCTTGAGCAAATGCTGAGATGGTCCCTTGTTTTGCTTCTGGACATAAATGTAACTTCATTATTTGTGCACGTCTTCTGAATTTCAGTGGGAAATATAGTTATTCAAATTATCGTTTTCATATTATCGCGGCAAAAAGTATTATTCTTTCATGAAGAACATGAGGGTTCAGGGCTTTATAGCTAATTTACCTTTGAAAATATATTTGATTATATAGGAGCGAATATTTTGTCAACAAAACTCGAAAAAAACTCTCTTTTCTGTATTCAAAATTCGACTAGAATATGGTTTAGGATAGAGACCACAGAATTATGAAAACGTGCACAAAATTCACTTCTCCCCATAGCTCGTCATACGCAGTTTTTAACTGTTTTTGACGTAAATAAATAAATAAATAAATATTCTAAACTTGTACTTGTAGATACATTACTCGTCAAGGTGATGGCAATGTGTAAACAGGCCTGTTTTAAAGAAGGAAGATAGATTTAATATAATAGCGATCAAGTAAAGTGAATATTGTAAAAATAGAATTAATACAAAGTTGTCAGTTTTCAAACAAATGTATATTCTAATTAAATATACACACAACATTTTTTTATAAGAACAAAGTAAAAAATTACAAAATATTGTGGAAAAATAGCTCCATTTTTGAAATTTTCGTTTCAATTAAAATAAAGCACTGCTCCCATTCTTCACTGAGTATGCTTATGATAAAGTTCTATCAGTATTAGCCTAACATATTCGTAGTTGCACAAATGTCCGACAACATATACACTGTTGCCAAAACTGAAACTGATAGTATGTTAACAACTGAGTTAGTTCGGGTGTTTTAAACAAACTTGATTATTCATCGTAAGTAAATATTGGAAGAGTTCTTAGGGATTAGTTACATTCCGGTTTACAAAGACGTGGTGAATTACGCAATGTCTGTGACGTCTTGCACTTGACTCAGATACGCCCATTTGCACAAGCTCTCGTCCTAAATTTTGAACTCTGAGAAACTGACAAACACTGATAACAAGAACACTTGACAGATCACAAAGCAACCAGCATCCGTTACACACAACAGGTCCGATCTAATAACATAATGAGGTAATGGAATTATCAAGGAGGTTTGGCCATTTCGGGAAGAGATCCGTAAGATGAAATGTCTTGCCATACTTGTCATATATTATTTACAAAAGCAGCTAACACAAATACGAGTAAACGAAAAAGGTTTAGATTTTTTCTTTTCTCACTCTATTTATGCATTAAATGTCACGTATAAATAAACCCAAATGACCAATGACAGTTGTGATATTTATATAATTTACTCAATGTTAATCTAGATTACAATAACCTTTTGGGAAAAATTAGAGACGCCAATTACTATTGATGTTTTTGATGGTATATGGCGACTCTGATAGCATCCTGGTATGAGAGGTCTTCTGATGTCATTTGATGAATATGGACTATTTGATTTAGGATTGAAAATGACTGGACAGACTTCAGACACGATGCCGTATCCTTATTTTTCATTTAGAGAAATAATTAAACCTTATCTAATGCTACGATCAATCATTATTTCCTATAAAACTTAAATTCATATAGTAAGTTTGTTTGTCAGGAGAGTATTTTTGTTTAGTTGCTCTGCAACTGTATTTAAAAAATTATTTCAGAAAAATCCGTGTATTTCATTTTTTGAATTTACGAAACAAAAGAGGTTCAACTTTTTTGTTGAATATATCTCCCTATCAATAGTGTCACATATCGTACCATCCGTAGTTAGTTTTTACAAACGGACGTAAATATGCAATTAAAAGAAGAAAAATTCATTCTAGATTTGAAGGGTACAGGTGTAAAACATGATAACACACAGAGAAACACTTTCGAGTTATACAAAAGTGAACATTTTGATTCAAGGAGCTATAAGTGGGTTACATAAAAATGACAACAACCAGGCTACGGTCCATACATTGAATTATTTGGTATCACTGCATAAGGGCAACAAATGATTGGAGCCAAAAATTATATTACAACTACACATTTGATGGTTATCATCTTTGCGTCCGAGCTCTTAATAATAATAATAATAATAATAATAATAATAATAATAATGGCCCCCGTAGCGCAGACGATTGAGGCAGCCGTCGCGTCGTGTGCGCCGAGGAGGCTGCAGGTTCGAGTTCTGAATGAACATGGTCGTATTTGTGATTGTCGCTTCGCCCCTCGTCATCATATCACCTCATAATTCACAATTCAAGGGTTGACAACCTTGTCTTACCAAGGGATACAGCCGAAAAAACTGATCCTCATGTTAATCTCTTCGAGATAAATATGATTGGGCCTCGGAAGATAACGTGTAGCATGGTCATATATGACCGATACAAATATAACATTTCACATATTAAGGCTCCAACAGTTCCCAGAATGAATAGATTATAGAGATTTGAGAACATAGAACAGTGGTGTCAAGGTCTTTTACTGGTGGCAGTGGCACGCGTCGTGGCACCGTAGCATGCCACGAGCTACACTACGAAACTAGCGTCGGGAAAGGAAACTATTAGTAGCCCCACCGTTTTACAATATGGATGGCGTTGTTTCTGGTGACAGGGTGACGAACTGCGTGAAGGGGCGATTTCGTCGTGGCACTCGTGCCACGGTCACCCGCTCGTGGCATCGACCTTGACAACACTGACGTAGCAGATTGGATTGGCGAAAAATAAATATTCGTTGCAGCTGCACTGCAATAGCTTATTTACTTACTTCCTCTTGATGGATTAGGCAAATTGCCTGTTCCGACCTCAATGTTCACACCATCGCTTTCTTGGCCTTCCTGGATCTCTTCTCTTCCCCTCACTGTGTAGAGCAAAGCCTGCTTTGGATGGCGGTTGTCTTCCATCCTCAGCACATGCTCTTTCCACTCTATTTTACTTTCTTTAATTTTTTCATTTTTTAAATTTTTTCCAATTTCACTGCAATAGCCACGATCGAATTCCTCGCATCCGGATGTTGTTCGCGCCTGGCCGCTCGAATGGGAACAGCGTCCGGTCGGCCGGCGGGAGTGGCGGAAGGACGCCGCGAGGGGCTGGTTTGGCAAGAGGCGAGAGAAACCGCGCCAAGGCCGGTCCCGTGTTTCACATTGAGGCATCTCCGACCCAAAGAGGTCGCTGTCCAGCTTTTCCCGCTCCTGGTGGTTGCGTTGCACTTGCGCTGCGACTCTATGGTAAAAGAGAAATTTTTATTCTTCAGCTTTTTTTTTAGTCGAAGGGAGGTACACTCTTCAGTCCACATCCTGTATCTCGAACGTACACCTGCCGACTTCTTGGTTCTGGAACATGAGTTTCTCTGCGCCTTAGTATCACCGAAAGGATGATTGATTGATGTTTCAAGGCACGTCAACTTCTATGGACATCAGTCTTCATAGTGTTATTATTATTAGCCTATACCAGTGGTGTCAAGGTCTTCTACTGGTGGCAGTGGCACGCGTCGTGGCCCCGTAGCATGCCACGAGCTACTCTAAGTAACTAGCGTCGGGAAAGGAAACTATTAGTCACTCCGTCATTTTTTAATAGAGATGGCGTTGTCTCTGGTGGCGGGGTGACGAACTACGTGAAGGGGTGATTTCGTCGTGGCACTCGTGCCACGGACTCCCTCTCATGGCATCAACCTTGACAATACTGGCCTATACAATCCCATGTAGGGCTAAGACCTGATGATTTCTCAGGAAAGATTTATGCTGTCAGCTACTTGTGGCCTTGTACATATTTACTTCGCTGTCTGGTAATACACTCGTCGTTATGTTCAACTTCATTAGTTAACTGACATAGTTCACTATTCTGACTACGCTTGTTATTGACAATTTTCATTTGTATAGCTACTTTAACTGATTGAACATTGATACCTATAGTTATGCGTTTACCTATAGTTATGCGTTAATAGTGTAGTGAAATTTATAGCCAGGGAAGTGGCGTGCACTTTCTCCGCTGGATGGTAAGATCGGGCTACGTCGTCCTGCGAGGGAATACCCCCTCTAGGTATCTCCCCAAGTGGGGGACCTCCCCACCCGGGACAAGCTCCCGACTGGTCTCCCGAATGTGTGGTAGTGTAGTGCACGTACGTGTAAGTGTGCATAAGTATAAATAGAGGTGACGATAGGTCAAAGAAGAGGAAGGAAAGATCACGTAATCCATGGCCCATTTGTCAGGTTACTGCTCCGGCATTCGCATCGTGTTGATCGGAGAAATCGCGGATAACTACCGATCAGAGTAGACGGTCAATAGAATTCTTCTCCAGTTCCTCGAAAGGCCGAGTACCGATATCGATATTCAGGGCGGGTTTCGAATCCGCGACCTTTCGAACAACTCTGTTGAGTCAGTGTGCGCTCAAGCCACTTCGGCATAAAAGGGAGTCCTGCGCAAAAGAGAAATTGCTAGGATTGTTCAGTATAATGCAACGAGGACGCGGAATTTCTAGCGGTGACAGTGCAGTGTCCTCACCGTGAGATCGGCAAGGTTAAGAGTTGTCGTGCGTGAAAAGTAAATGGGCAAAGTCGCCGCCGGATGGCTCTGGCTGTTGGCGAGGAAAAATGAGGGTCGTAATGGACTATCCAGGTGATGTCAACTGTCTAGTTTTAAAGGAACGTTCTTCGGATACAGCCCAACGCAAACCTTGGCCTGACATCCGCACACTCACAGATTGGTACTATCGTTTCGTAGATGAACCTTGGAAAAAAATATTTTTTGTTTGTTTGTTATTTAAGGTCGCATCAACTACTAGGTCATTAGCGACCTCTATTGGATGTAACTTTATGGTATGAGGATGAAACGATATGGTGATGGCAGGGGGTGAAAGAATGAACACATACAACAGTGTAGTCAAGGTCGATGCCACGAGCGGGAGTCGACGGCATTCGTGCCACGGACTGCCGCTCGTCAAATGGACCTTGACAACACTGCTCTAATCGGGCGTTGTCCGGGATTTCTCTGACCGATTTCACGCGAATGTTGGAGCAGTACCCTAACACACGGGCCACAGCGCCCGAACCGCGTACGATCTCCCCATTTCCCTATTTGTGTGTCCTATCCTTTCGTTTTAGTTACAAACACGCTGACATGCGCTTGACTGCCATACAAGTCGGGAGACGTGTCCGGAGCTGTTATAGCCCGCCCCGGCTGTGGCGTTGTCCCGTAGACACCTCAAGGGAACTCCGTCGCGTCCGACGTTTAGGCCTACGCCAGATCTCATATTCAGGTGGAGGAGAAACAACGCCACCTCCCGAGATAGTATAACATATCTTACACGTACGACGCGACTAACGACCTTATAATTGACGCACCCGGATACAAGTAATAGTTAATTGATAGATCAATAAGTAAGACCGAATTACCGATCCTACCCCCGGGAACCACTCCGATGTATTGGTTACTCTTTTTTTCAAGAACCAATTTCATAGAAATTAGCAATCCTTTCTTGCAACCATTCGTCCACTAAACTTTTTACCGACTACGTGCACACGTTAGCAGTGATGATGGTGATGGCGGAGGCGGTGGTGGTGGTGAAAATGGAGATGGCGGTGGCAGCTGCGGCGTGGAGGGTAGCCGTGGCGGGGAGCGGTGACAGTGGCAATGGCAGTGGCGGAAACGAAGGCGGTGCCGGCAGTGGCGACCGGAAACGGCCGCGGCGGTGGCGGTGGTGGCGGCGGCGGTGTTTTTTGTCAATATATTTTATTATTAATTCATACAGAGATCAGTAAAGCATTGTACTATACATATGTTGGAAGTGGCGGTGGCGGCGATTGTAACAGCGGCGGTGGCGGCGGAGTGAGTAAAGATGAGTAATCGGCGAGGCTGGGCGGCGCGGGCGCCGTCCTTCCCCACGTGATCGCCCTCGGAGGCGGTGCTCGCCCGCGCCGCCAGGCGGAGGCCCCACGAGGTTGGCGCGAGGCCGGGGCGCCGGGTTTGATCATCGCATACGGCAAGGATTAGGGTTTTAGACCTCTTCCGACTCCCGGTGTTTCATTTCGTCATTCCACCGTAATCTTGGACACCCCACATTAAATGTTTTTTCAAGAAGTTTTCAAAAATGACATTTGTGTAATTTTTGAATAAACAAAAAATGCCCTCAAAAGAACTTTTACGACATATTAAAGAGTGCAATTAGCACTATCTGTTCGAAAATTTGGAAGAAACAATTTGGAGTCATTTTTGAGGAAATGCGGAATTTTGAGCTCGTTTTCACAGAAAACAGTTAAGTTTTCGAGTAACTTAATGTGACATTATTTAAAGAACATGTACTTATAAATATCATAATGTGAAGAAATCGCCACTAATGTAAATATTAAGGAAGCAAGGAAGACGCAAAAAAATTCAAAATTTTGCAATTTTCGAAAATTTAGAGATAATTGTGAAAACGAAACCTACGTCGCCTTTACAAGTATATTTTACTCTATTCTTACAAGAAAAATTAAAGAAAAATTTGGAGCGGTTTTTGAGAAAAGTTTGAAAATGTACGGGGACTTCATGAAAAGTACCCCAAATTTTGAAAAACGCTTCTCGAAATCGCGGCGCCTCCAGTGGAGTCAGATTGACCATGGGATATCTATTTTGGAATAAATCATACTTATGATTTAGGCACTAGTGGTGTTCACAGACTGGTGGACAGATGGACGGACATAAAAAAAACACTTTTTCGGAATCAGGGGACCCCAAAACGTGTATTTCCGTTGAAATATAGAAATCGATTTTCCGCAGCATTACATAACTTTCCCTATAATACGTTTATTACTCCAATATAAGTACGTATACGGGAAAGTAAAAAATATCGTTCTTGCGGTGAATTGCGGGTGACGCGTAATCAGCAAATAGGGACATAAACAATATAAGATCTTTTCTCTATATTTATCGCAAATCCACAAGCAACAACCTATATTAGACTTTTTTATCAGATATACTGATAACAGTACCAGTCGTTCTTCAATATGCGTTTTACTTTCTAATGCGAAGAATTCTTTCAACAACGCTTAGATTTTGCAGATCCAAGTAAACTAAGCAGCAACCTATATACCTAGTGTTGCGACTTCGATTCCCGTGAAGGCTCTTAGGAGACAAAAGCAAATCTTTCCTTATAGTGAATATTAATCTACAATGGCATTCATCTCATTAATGTCTGTAGTAGAAAGCCAAGCATCATTTTCATGTACTAGGTCACCAACATCCCGTTAGATTTATGGCAATAGATAATGAAGAAGAATTGTATTCTACAGTCGTTATTCTTTCAATTGCTCTCTCAGTTCAGTCTTCATAGGCGCTATTCGTACAACCTCCGCCCATTGTCAGCCTTAAGCGAGAGGTGACAACAAGCGAGTGAATTCTACCTGGATAACGAGCAAGGTTCCCAGACGGCTGTCGCCGTTTCTCTTGTTACACACTTGATCAAAACGAGCCGGAATTGCGTGCAACACAAAAGAAATGTATAAATATATTGAAATGGCACTGTGAAAAGTTATAGTGTGCTGTGCGGAATTAAACGGGACAAGCAGTGATTACAACGTTGATATTGGGTTTAGGGGATAATAGTATAGTGTAGTGTAATGTGCAAAGTTGTAGTTTGAACCTGGAGGGAGTTTCTGTTTGATTACATGGACTTTGTGTGGAGTTGAATGAAAGACTGTTGAGAGAGCAAAAAAGTGTATCTGCTCGACTCTGATATCGTTGAAACCAAAGCAGAGAACGTTTCATAAGTTACTGATTTACGTTATTCATTGTTGTTACATTGTTGATTGTTATTCATTTACCTGCGACCTACTAATTAATAAAAATGTATACATAAAGATATTAAATGGAAAAATTGAGGTATAAATCCTTTCACTTAAAAAACATATCTTCTTGGAGATAATTTCCGAATTTTACCAGCAGTAATAATCCACATTTTAGAACGAAATGCAAAACCTTTCAATATAGATTATATTATACGTAAAATATACCTCAAGGCGTTACCGGGTATGATAAATTGTTAGAATTGGCACCCAGATCCAGAAAACTCTCATAGAAGTATTACTATATGTAGAAGTATACCATTTTAATAAATTATACTTTAAGGTTGGCACGTTCACACATCAATGCTATGAAAATATAAAATTAGCGTTTCTTTGAAGTTATCATTTCAAATAATTTAGCTCTGACCTCAATTACTATTCGCACTGGTAGTACTATTTAAATAACTGATTTAACATATAACATTTATTAGTTTATACAATTTATTTATTATACTGTTGAGTTTACCGAATTCAATAACTGAAATTCAGTGTTTGAAATCGCTCAACGTGCCACGTTTCGTCCTCATCGTGCCACCGGTGAAATTTCGAGCCACAGTACACCGCCGGATGCGGTTAAACCGCGAGTGTGGATTCACGCCCGCTCTCTTCGTCAGGCAACTACCGGGATGTCTTCTCCGGAACATCATCAGGAAAGCCGAGAGCACGAGAAAAAGATACGAATCAGGACTTGATGTGCTCCTGCGAATAATTGGCTTCGTGGAAATGAAGGATATCTTCGTAAAAAAGATGAGTATGGAATTATGTAAAAGAGTGCGTATACAAAAGCGAGGGTTATGCATTTTAATTGCGTTTCTTCCCACATTGGAATTCTGGTTTGACAGAAATAGTTGGGCTCGTTGTGATAAATCATGATGATAGTGAGCTCAGAAAAGAACACGTGTTGTCGTATTCACGTTTTTAGTACACATGTTTATTGTCTGTGCAGAAAAAAACGTTACGCAAAGGTCATGCAATCATGTGTTCTCTGTATGCCTTTTGGAGACGCTAAGTTAGAGATTTCTTACTTTATTCATTTTATTTTTGCAATGGGTGTTATAAAACCACTGAGCTACATTATTATATTATCTGAAAATAATATCTTATCGAATCAAAAACGTTACGATTCTTCTGTAAATGGTTAATAACTCAGTACGGATGAATGATTAATTAATGCTTCATTTATAACAGTAAAATTATATGGGAAATTTTGATGAAATAAACGTAATTAGTCATCTCTTTAATGACACAAATAGTGAATTAGAATATACTCTCTGAATAGTACTTCATTGTGAAACTTCTCTAAGTGATGAAGTAAACACTGTGTCTCGAGTGCAATATACACATAGGACAAAGTGTCAGGAAATGTTTCTATGCCTTATCGTATCCACGTCATTAGCTTCATGTAAAATGTCCTTTACATGTTTCTAAATGGATTAAGTCTACAACATTTATAAATATTTAACATTTATCAAAATAGTAAACGCTCTGGTAAATAGTATATTGTTTAAATCAGTGTGTATGAAGTTCACTCACTTCGTCTTGAATACGTCTTGTATGTATATTCTACATCCTGAATTCAGATTTATTCCCACAAACGGGAAACTACTTTGGTATCATTAACCAAAACGACCTTTAAATTAATGTGTTGTATTAATGTAAGTAATGCAATTCATCTGAACGAACCTAAGTTATACTAAGTTAAGTACGTTATATCACTAATTCGCAAGACTTTCCTGACATTGGTTACAACACAAGGGCGTATTGCGGCAGCATGGTGAGCCTATAGATTAGAGCTGGCACGCGGGAATTCAATCACGTTTGACTTCCTATTGGGCATTGTTTCCAGTTGAGGTCAGGCATATATGCACGACTCACTAGCGTACGGTTCGTGCGTGTTATACACCGGTACGTCGGCGCTGACCGGAATAGAGATGACGTCTTCGGGCATTTCCTTTTTTCCCCTACGACTACTCCTCTGTCTACCGATGTAGCGAAGACGGCTACGGTAGGAATCAGTCTGTGTGGTTGCGAGTTCGAACTCCACGTAAGGAATGGATGCTTTCATTTTGTGATCGTGGCGTGCAAGACCAGTTAAAATCTGATATCATCAAGTTAATCATCATATAATCACTACAATCATCATCTCAACAACAAAAATAACACCAACGACAGCCACTATGATATTGTCCGGATTTCGATTCAAGAGATGGTATCCTCATACCTTAGGGTTGTAGTTGTGAAGGTTTTTTTTCGTTCTTTTAACATTCTCTTTAACTGGTTATCCCAGTTCATATTTTGCATGCCTATGTTTTCTATTGGATTGAACACTTTTAATTCATCTCTTATTTCTGTGTTTGCTTAACAGATACGAATCAGTAAGCAAATAGTTCCAAAAATCAGGCGACGTTTTCTCTTATTCTTCATTTAAGGAACAAATGTTCGCACCTATGATATAATTAGTACTGGACAGTTGTACAAAATTGAAGCTTAGTACAACTGCGAATTTTTTGTTTCAAAGTCTTTCGAATTCTTTCGCACATAACAAAAGTGTGAATTTCCACATCCATAACACCTGTATGACTATACAAAACATTGCAATGTAGGTAGTTAAAGTTTTTTGCTCGTTCAAAAGTATATCATTTATTAGATGGGAGGCTCGTATCTTAGTGGTGAGCTCGCTAGTTTTCCCCGGTTTATTTTCGAATTCGTGGTGGACAAAACGGATTCGCGACAGGCTTCCTCGGGGTTCACCCGTTTTCGCTGAATCGCGCTCCACCTTCATTTCCATTTCTCATAAATACGAACCTACATTTTCAACATCATCATTCTGTACCGGCGTTATTGAGATTCTCGCTTCGGAGGTACAGCAATAGTGTCGTCTCCCCGAAAGACATGCTATAAAATAAAATAAAAAATGCATGAATTAATTGCTCGGAAATGCCGAAACACCTGAAACCCGTGGAAAGACCAAAGACGAAAGAAAAATTGTTTCTGTGTATCTCTGGACGACCTTCCAGGTTTGTTTTGTAACCGGCTACAAAGTTACGAAGCATGAAATGCAAAGCGGTCTTGTACCGCCAGTGGGGTGTCAGATTTCCTGCTGCTGCGTTAAAGAGCGCAAACAGCACGCCAAGCAGAAGATGAGAAGGTGATGAGAAGTTTCCGGAACATTCTAATCAAAAAGTGAGAGTTGTAGTGAACTTTGGGAGAGGAATTTAACCTTTTATTTTCATTGCCTAGGGGACGTATTTGTAGTTGAACGCCCTCTACAAGGACAAAGTTAGAAAAAAAGGAATGATTCTGCAGGTTGTTTTGGCGAAAACATTATTCATGTTTATTTTTGGATTTGCCACTGAAAGCTCTCTACAAAGAAAAGTAGGCAACAAAAGAACACTCTCCGCGTCGATGTACTTGAATTGTCATTCAAAGCAAGAGCAAGAAGTTCAACACGTTCGCTGGCTCGTGCCAATTGCACGATCCGATCAAAGGTTGTGTAGTTTTTATGTTTATTTGTGCGAATGACGCACGGCAGAATACAGCGCGAAACAAAAACGGCCTTATTGTATTTCTAAGTGGACGCCTATATTAACGCCTCTTCTTTAAAAAAAATAGTAACGATGGAATTTTTTGAGATACAGTTCAAATTACAATACTCTTTTTTTTAACATGACGTCTAGAGAAATGTCTGTTTCAATATTATTTGTTGATACTTGTATTATAAATGTTCGAAAATGTTAAAGCTAAATATACTGAAATTTTCTTTGAGTTAAATAATGATTATATTGGCACTTAAGCTTGGACTAACGAATGCATAACTAATTATTGTTTCAATTTTACAATACCTTAGGTTAGTCACATGATTTTATCAACGTAGTAAAATGTGTTTATGTTAGAAATAATTACAAAATATTACTGAAGAAGACATCGTAAAAATTGTTTTATATAGAGGTATTGAAGAACACATGTACGAAAATTGATATCTGTATGTTTTAGAGCTCATTTTATTTACGAACATACATGGACCTACTCCCCAACTGAGAACTGGATGGACAACAGACTAGACCATATATCCCCAAACTTCCCAACTCAGTTTCGTGAAAAAAAAAAACAACTCTTTCCAAGACATAAAATCTAGCTTCTTTGGGACTATTAACCAGATTCTGTGTGATAATTTCTTTCCCATCTCTCGTATTCACTCTTCTAACTCCAACCTTAACATTCGAATGAAACATTATGTTGTAAATAAGAAAACTCAAGAAATGTTCAACTTGAACGAAATTTTCACGAAGTGTTCTTAGTCATTTCGTCAAGGAGAACATTCAACGAATAGAAATTTGTTTTATAGGTGTACTTTTGCAAACATACAATTACAATCAATACCATTTCTTCTTGACTTAAATAGCGAGAAAGTAAAGAAATTGTAGGTACAACCGGGACACCCTCATCCGCAAAACCGTAGGGAACTGGAGTAAAACTATCACTTTTTTAATTTTCCATCCACCCTCTTATGTCCCCTGTCCCATCCCTTGCATCCGCCGCTGGCCAAGAGGCAACATCGCCCTCTTCGGGAACCCACAAACTAGACCATTTCTCGCAGCAGAACTACATCAGCTTTCTACTTAATAAAGTTCAATCGGAGCCCTATAAAGCGGGTAAAATCGCGAGAGTGCGTCGGCGGCGGCGGCGGCGCGTTCGCCTGTTTTCCCACCAGCTCCCTCGCGACGAAAGTGCTCCCAGGTGCCGTCGGCGACGCTGAGACTCCGCGGGCCCCAGGAGGTCGCGCGGGGGAGGGGGAAGGGAGGGAAGGGGAGGGGAAGACTCGTGCGAACGCGCGTGGCGTGTTCCTGGAAGGAAGCGCGGAGCGGTGGCGGCGGGGCGCGCTGGTGGCAGTGGAGGTGGTGATAGTGGTGAAGGTGATAGCGATATCCGTGGTACTTATAAAAGAGGCGGTTGCAGCGGGGATGGCGGCGGCTATGGCGGCGGAGGTGGTAGAAGAAGTAGTGACAGGGAGATGGCAGTTGCGTTGGCGGTGGATGTGGCTCCGGCGTGAGGGGTGGCAAAGGGGGCGGGGACAGCGGTGGTGGTGATGGTGATGGGGGATGCGATTGAGATGGAGATAGCAGCGGCGACAGTGCTGCCACTTCTACAGCTGTGGTAGCTGCGACGAAGGCGATGGTGGTGGTGTTGATGTTGATGGCAGGCGGTGATAGCGAAGCAACGGCGAAACCGTCATTTTGTTTTCCTAGGGCTTTTATCCAGCCGAGAGCCGGTTACCCTTTACGTCCCGATGGGAGACATTTTCGACCACACACTAGCCCCCACCCTTGCGGGCTCGTCCGATCCACGGCCCCCCGTGACAACACGTACATGAGAGACAAGGAACAAACAACTATGCCCAAGGAGAGTATCGAACTCGCGACCCTTCGGACCGAAGCGGTGAGTCGGTACACGCTCTTAGCCATCTCGGCCATCCAGGTCGGGAGAAACTGTCATTGACGATGGTAAATAGCGGCGGCGCGGCCCCAGCGGCGATGGCAGTGGTGGGAACGGTAGTAGCGAATGTTGCGGCCGTGACGGTGGCCCAGTGGCTGCGACGGTGGCGATAATTGCTGGTAGCGATGGCGGCGTCGGCGACGACCAAAGTGGCAGAGTTAGTACAAGCTGTAGAAGCAGATGCAGCAGAAGTGTAGATAGTGGCAATAGCAGTGTCGGTGGCGATGGATGTGGCAGCGGCGAAGGTAGCGATGGCAATGGTAGCAGCGACGGGAGTGTGGTGGTAGCGATCGAGGTGGCAGAGTTAGTACAAGCAGAAGCAGATGCAGCAGGAATACCGTGTGGCGGTGGCAGCAGCGGCGGCGAAGGCAGCGGTGGCAATGGGAGCGGCGCCGGGAGTGGCGGCAGGCGATTGCCGTGACCCGGTTCCGGGCGGTCTGCTCCGGAGACGCGCTCAAGTTTCTCCGGACGCGACGAGTCGCGCGTTCTCGGGCGGCCTGCCTGCCTGCTACCTGTCCGGCGCGGCGCGGCGCGTTGCGGCCGCCGAGGGTGCCACGCCCCTTGGCCTCGGACGAGGGCGCCTCGCCTCACCGGTGGCAGTCAACACGAGGCAGACGGGGGCGGGGGAAGTTATTGTACTCGAAGCTCATTTTCTCTCACGCGAGGCTTATTTGCGTTTTAATCGCCACATATTTAGCATTACTGTTAAGTGTGTGGAGCAAAGGTCGGCAACCTTTGGACGTACGTAGCTTCTGGATAAAAATGGTTAGCTACAGAAAATCTGCAAGCTGGGGGCATTGCAAATTGACCATTCGATATTTACATAACACTATCGTTAATATATAAAAGATAATTCTGCTAAAATTTAAAGAAACGTGATACTTGCTTGAATTTTTTTAGTAGGGATACATCTTTTCATCACATTTTTAAAGTACACCATTCATTTGCATGCATTTGAAAATGTCATGATCACCTGAATGTGTTGTGAACTGTTTTCATTTTTATCCTGCACTGCTTCCCTGCGGTGATAAGTCGAAGTGGCAGAAAACTGGCTTTACTAAAATTTCTCTGCATCTAGGAATGGCGTCGCGACCTACCGTTGTCGGTCTATGGTTTAGAGAGAGTCTGATAGTGCAGGTGTATCTCTAGTTTCTAGTGGAATATCTCTGCCGCACGTCTCCTCGGCGTTAAAGAGAAACACACTACAGTAAATATGCAGAGACTTGATGGGTTATGATATGTGGTGATTTGCGTTTAGCTCAGCATAATCCACAGTGCGAAATTATGAATATTCCAACCCGAAATTCTAATGCAAAACGATTCCTACCGAACATGCTGTTTGTACTAAAAAAGGGGTAGTCGTAGTAGGAAATTAGTTAATTTATTTAACCTGAGTAGTACTAATTGTTGATCTGTTCTGCCATGTGGCTCGTTCCTTGGGAGATCCTCCACACACCCTCTTTTACTATTGCGTTGTCGTAACGCAACCTTTTAAGACATGACGGGCATCATCGTGTATCTTTGCTCTTTCCCGGACTTGCTACCACGTCCTTACCACTCAAGTTTTTCACCTTGTCTCTTCATTATTATCTACAAGATCTGCATTCTTTATCGTGCTTAGTCGAATTAGTCGATGCGTCGAGAGTTGACTAATAGATCCGTTCACAATAATAGTCTATTTTCAATTCCAAACCTGAAGTCGAAGTGATTTTACATAATATTATTTATAACTGTAAAACATTTCAAGATATGCAAATACGTCTTCGATTGAAGAGTTGAGTTAATATTTTAAATTGGATAACTATTTAATATTACCGTATATTACTTAGTATTAAGCTCCTTCGGATACCTCATGGACTGCTTGCTAGCTTTCTGTGAGGCGTTCTCGGGTTTGATTCCCGGCGGGGGCATAAATGAAGCTGTATCTTTGTAATGCAATCCGTCTCAGTTTTTATAGCTGCATGATGAAAGAAAAGCTCAGGCAGGCCGAGTAAGTTACTTACGGCAATGGGTTTACGTAATGCTCGCTACATGTCTCTCTTACCCTCAGGCATAGATACTAAATGGAAACAGGGACTGAGAACCGCTAGCTATCAAATGTCGGATTAATCGGACTCTAAAACGACAAATACATACACATACTTAGTATTAATATATATTTACATGACATGAAACGAATATCAATTATTTTTGCGCGCATTGATAATGAGAACTGTGACTCCTTCCGGATTGTATTTCTTTAAGATCGCTTGTTAACTACTAGGTCATGTAGCGACCTCTTTGATTGTTTACATTGGAGTAACTGTAGGGGAACACGACACGTAAGAATGACACGAGCACATACAAACATTAATGCCCGAGGTGGGATGCGAATCCGCGACCCATCGAGCCGGGGCAACTACGGCCCTACAGCCTTAGCGACCTCGACTATCCAGACCGGCACTCCTTAATTTTGTCATTTCTACTTTTGAACTTTTTGGTCGGCGAGCCCCTCCTTCGCGTACATCTCGCATTTAGCTCCATCCTTCTCTCTTTCCTCGAGTGGGAAGAGTGCGCGCTTTCACAACATTTTCGTGTGTCTCTTGGTTGTCAAGCGGAAACTGATCTATGTGTTATTACCGATTATTGAAAAATCACATCTCCTTCTCCATCAGCGTATTTTGAAGTAGTAGTATTATAAATTAGTTTTATAATTCATTATTCACTCTTCAGAATCGTTCCTGCCCTCACTGAAAAGTTGAGACAGTTTACGAACCTGTCCAGAAGACCAAAAAAGGAGAGGACATGCAGGCATAAGTTACCTATTTCGTGTATGCGGTTATTGGCAATATCACCATCGTCGTATTAATTGGGTCATGCCTTCATCAAGTTTATACCGAAGCCAATTAGTTCATCGAGAATTTAGTGACCCATTCCCAGTTTTGAGAAAACGAAGCACATACTTTATAGGTTGTATTTCATTCGGGGTAAATTTTTAATTGTTCAATTTTATGTCTCAGCAACTGACACATTTTCACTTACGATCCTTGACCACATTTACATGAACACAACAGATACACTTTTGTACACGTTGTCTGTGAGTTTGTGTACTTAACTCAATTTTCGCAGAAAGTGCTCGCAGAGGCGTATTTAGGTATTCAGGCGCCCATGACGGCATAGAATTTGCGCTCCTGTCAGGATACTTCAAATTAAGGTTGTTGTTGTTTGTTTTAACAGGTATACTCTAAATAGTATGAGTGGCGCCCTTGACACGTACCATGTCTGCCACTCCGTAGATACGCCTCTGGCACTTAATCCCCTTACTTCTCCACGTCTCTATCTGCATCCACAAGTAGCTCGCAATCTCATTCGCGGCGAAATTTGACGACCACCGCCCCAGCCGGCGCCTCCAGACCCAATCGCTACCGGTCCTCGCCCAAAGCCACGGCGGCTCTTCCTCGCCTGCGGTTCCTCTGCCGCGTTCCAGTTTCCGATCGAGACCCAGTCCGCACCCGTGGCGAGAGCGCTGTTCGGAAGAAACTCGCCACTCCACTTCAAACAGGCTGCGCTGATGAGCGTGCCCACACATATAATACATGGGAATGAACGCTTCAATATTACGTGCGCGCGCTAGATGAAGCGCGGGTTCATTCGCGTGAACGTTCGCGGTTTCTCACTCCCGCATCTCGCTGTTGCAAAAGAAACAGAACATTCATATTCATCCATCTACAAGACGGGTTCAGTAATTGAATAACAATAGAACACAGATCAATGTTAACTTGTCATTATAATCATTACAAGTTTTCACTGTGAGGAGAAAAAACAGAATGAATCACCTTTTAGATGTTTTTCTCTTCTGTTGTTATATCGTATATACATTACATACATCAGCACACGATATTTGAAACGTATTGTAATTTATTTATTTATTTATTTACGTCAAAAACAGTTAAAAACTGTGTGTGACGAGCTATGGGGAGAAGTGAATACAATACATGATCTGCAATCTCGTCTTTCTAATCGATAAAAATGTGAGAACATAACTTTCTTTAACAACTCACACTTAAATTAATATCGGAATATGTCCTTTGTGCATAAAGCATAGTATTGAACTTCAACAGTTAGTAATTTCGTTAGGTCCGATTGATACGTAGGTTAATGAAAAGTAGGTAACGTAGGTAAATGAAAATCGTGATTTGTTTTCGGACTTATTAGCCTAAATACTTTGTATAGCATGCAATATGCGTACATTGTGCCTTCAATTAATGCATCAGTTCTTTTACGTCTTTGTTTAATTTGACCGGTTTCTTCTCTTACTAAAAAACGAAGTGCGTCAACATACGACACACGCGCTCCCACTTTTTGTAGACGTGACACCGCGGTGAAGTCGGTCTTACGACACGGTATGGTAAACACACAAGCAGTCCGTCACCGCTCAAGTGCGTATACTCCTTATCTGAATGAGGTAATTCCCGAACTGTCAGACAATTTATGGTTCATGTACAAAGATGGAGATGAAAAGTAATTACTTTTATTTGTAGAAATTTGAAAAGAAATGTCTAAATGAAATACAATTTTGTAATGAATTAATGTCTATATAAAAAAGGTGTAAATAGGCAAAAGGAGAAGATCGATACAAGATATTTACTCTCGTACATTGACAATTGTTTCGAAGCGATATATTCGTTTCTCATATTATCATTTTTCCTGGAAGATGCCACACCTATATCGATGTAAGATAATACACTAGATCTTTCTACGAAACGAATAAAATTCAAATTTACAAGAAATAAAAGCGTGATCTATGTGGTCATTATGTCAATAAATTGTGTTGTGAAAAAAAACAATTTTATTTAAAAAATATTTGCTTAAAATAATCAAGAATTTAAATAGTAAGTTCTAGATCAAATTTCTAATGGTTTCTTCTACACCGAAAGTAAGTTCCATGATGGACGCTTGATAAAAAAATGGATGATTATCCGATTAGATTATAGACATCTTCATTTTACTACTTTCCTTTTTAGTACCAACTCTCCATAGTAACACGGCTAGGTATCTCATTCATCGTGGTCTCTCGCTCTCATTATTCACAGTGAGCTCTAGAACGAGGTACGATTGCGTTTCCAAGTGCAACACGGGTGTTGATTCAGATCAGTTTCCAGGAACTCACGAAATCAACCTGTCGAGAAAGACGCATTTCAACTAACTACTCGTTTAAACGCCAAGTACGAGAGGTCAAAACACAGCAGAGACGTCTCTCCAGTTTTACACACATTTGCATATTAACAATACAGTATCTAGTGACATCGCATGAGAAAAGGGCCGGCTCAGTGAAGCCGTGAGAAGGTCGGGGAGTTTACAATAGACTACTCAAGCAGCTCGAACAACCATTCTTTTCTCTTAGCAGGATGGCATAAAAACACATGGCAAGTGAAAATAGTTGCCTACTTATAAATAAAGACAATGATAATAAGAAACAACGAACTAACACTTCGCCAACGGTATGAATAATACGGAAGATACACATCCCGGAAACTTACGTTCTTAAAAGTACTGAGTATAAATAATAATTGAATAAATTTAAAATGGGTATCTTCTTCCTGTGAACTGCAGACGCAAGTGTTGTAGGATAAGGGCGCTCGATGCAATGTGTTAGGTAACCAACCTGACACTACCCGCATTGCTAATATTTTACGTTACAGCATTTTAGCGAAATTATGTAAATACTTAGTGATATTAGCTTAGTCGAGAATGGTTTGTCGTTTACTATACGCATTCGTGCACGTGAAGGCAAGCATATGAGCAATTCAATGATCTTGCGATTCATTGCAATAAACCATGATGCACTTGGTTAATGGGTACCAAGGGCAATCTAATCGCCTGTGAATGCAAGAAGTGGAAACAAATACTATCAACTAGAAAATAACAAACGGAGACTACTGTCACCGAACGAGTTGCATACTACCATTTACCTACGGCGACATTTCATTAGAATGTGATGAAAAAACTGCGTTTCTTGAAAAATCAATGAAAGACATTTGTGTTACCACTTCTGATTATTTTTTTCTATCACTCATCCAAAATTAACTTCCGACATTAACACTGACACTAACTTACAACATCACTGAAATTGAATGATTGTAGCAAATAGAATCAAATCCACTATTTGTTCAGAACACACCTCAAAATTCGTAGTCTCGCTGAAAACCGACATTATGGCATTATGGAGCTGGAAGCAAAGAATCACAAACCAGCGCAGTTATTACAAATACATTCTTCCGCAACAGTAACGATGATAACAATAAGACATTACACCTCATTAAGAGTAGAGTTCTCCTGCATTGCAAGGATTTACAAGCATTTATTTGAAACGCGAAGTCACTTAGGACAATTTTTCAATCACTTATCAACAAATAGCTAACTTCTAACACTAACATTAACATTAACTTACAATACACATGTAATTGAAACATTGTAACCTGTAGATTCAAATACACTATTTATTCTGAATATACCTCACAATTCTTAGCCTCTCTGAAAACCAATATTACGGAGCTGGAAGCAACGAATCACCAAATAGTAGTATTTCAAACAAATTCCTCCCCAACAGTAATGATAATAACAATAGGACATTAAACCCCGTTAAGGGTAAAGTTCTCCTGCAATGCAAATATTTATAAGCATTTATTTGGAATTTGTGAACGAAAACGAGATGTTATTTAGGACAATTTCACGCCAAAGTTTGAATAATTGACAATATTTCACGATTTGACTACGAGCTTTAAACCATCAATGTGACAAATCACGTCACATCCAACTTCAGAAGTTGACCTTACCATATTTGCACTTCGTATTGTTAAGATGTCATCGACAAACTCCACTTAATACGCGTTCAAAGAGAATGTCACTAAGATAGCACTACTTGTTTTCTCCGTCTAATTAGCGCATTTACGCAATAATAATTGTGGTTAAAACTCGCAACACTGGTACTTTCTTTTTATTCACACAGTCACTCACTTGGAAACCGTCGTCGTCTTTTTCTTCAAACAACACTTTCATTCCCACACGAAAACCAAACAGCAGCAGCAGCAGCAGCGCCAATCACTCACCCTGCCCACCGGATGCCAGCCACCACGAGGTAGAAGAGGCCGGACACCACGCCGGCCAGCAGCCCCACCGACACGGGCCCCGAGAACAGCGCCGACACCGTCGGCATCGCGGAGTGGTGCATGTGAAACCTCAGGGGCGAACGCCGCCGCCTTCGTGGCCACCGCCGTCGCACACACTAGGCTCACTGGTCGCGCGCGCCGCCGCACCGGCCCGCCGCCAGCCCGCTGATAACGCTCCGCCCCCGCCGCCCGCACCGCCCGACGCAAGAACACGGAGGCGCCCCGGTGAGCGCGCGCGAAACCCGACGAGGAGGAGGAGAAGAAGAAGATGGGGCCCCGTCACGCTGACGTCATGGCGGCAGCCTTGACCATACCGCACGGGCGGCGCGGGAGGACGCCAGGAGGACGCGCGCGCGCTCGCTCACGACGAGAGCGAGTTTGAGTTGGGAGGCGGCGGCGGCGGCGCGGCGGCGCGGCTCGGCGGCGGCGGCGGCGGCGGTGGCAGGAGAAAGGGCGGAGACGGTGGGGCGCCCCGACGCCGCCGCCGCCGACGCCTCCGGAGAGAGTGGAGACGGTGGCGAGGGACGCGGACGTCACGATCAGGGATGGGTTCAATCACTTGCTTGGCGCCCCGTTCGGTACAGGTCCTCATTCATGTGAAAACAATGAACCGCGGCAGGATTTTCGACACTCGCTTGTCAGCTAGGTCGAATTCGGTCGCTGTTTGGAGGAGAATTCTATCGACCGCCTGCTCTGATCGGTAGTTTTCCATGGTTTCTCCGATCGACACCAGGCGAATGCCGGAGCAGTACCCTAACAAACGGGGGAAAGAAGGAAAGACCGCACTCGATCTTTCCTTCCCATTCCTTGTCATATTCTCACCCTTAAACACACACTTACACTAACATGCACTACACTACCACGCATGGCGGGAGACCGGTCGGGAGCTTAGAGCTGGTCCCGGCTGGGGCGGTAATCTGCTGGTAGGAGATACCTGGTTAAGGAAAACCCTGCTAGTCGACGGTAGGTCGGCGCCAGGTCTCACCAGCTGGGAAAGATGCTCGCCACCTCGTGAGGGAAAACAAGCGCTACATTTACGGGACTAAAGATCTTAGCAGTTGATGCGCCCGGAATCACTAAACAGACAATCAATTAAAAACAATGTATTCGTTTTCAAACATGTAATTGAATTGGTTATTTCTAACGATCATGTCTTTATCAAGTGTTCGGCGCACGCGGGCTATAGTGACCTGCGACATCTCGGGAGAAGCCTGCTCGAAATGCTGAATAGAGAGCCACACCTGCTAAGAACAGCGAATATGTGGCATTCTCACATGACGATCACACAGTTCTATTAGGAACTATTAAGGTTGAAGGAGATACTATAATAAACGAATGTGTAAAAACAAATGAAACGGTCGCAAAATGTTTCATTATTTACCCAAATAAGTGTGCATTGAAATTGTTTGGATCGTTTGCATATTGATGAGGAAGTAAATTTCAATACGTTACTTGTGTTCCTACAACCATGGAAATTATTTTTAGATTATAATAATTGTGCGTGAAAAGAATTTTAATGGTTACATTGACACTCACATCAATGTTTAACAAACAACTAAACTACCATTTGAATTTGAAATAATTTGCCATTGACCTCTTTTTAAACAGACCTAATTTTTCCAACTCGAAATTATTCAGAAGTAAATGCAAAATGCAGTTTGAATGCCTCTTAAATTCAAATAGATGCAGGAAATGACAAATATTGCGACTGAGATAGAGAGAGGTGGAAAGTGACTTTGGTGGTACATTAGAAAGAAAAGTGGTGTCAAATTGGGAGAGAGTGAGGGAAGGGATTGCGAGTTCTGATGAAGACATCTTGAAGAGAGCCGTAGTTATGGTGTAATCGTAGGCAGCTATACTGGCCATCTTGCCAAACACTCTAGTATGAGTCCACAGACAAATAAGGACTTATCAGAATAAACGGATGGGATTATTGGAAGAGACGATAGAATCAGAGAGGAACGACAAGAAATATTGTTAATTTGTAAAATTTATTATGAAGGTTCTAGTACTTACACAAACAGTAAAACATGATACAAATTTGCCATTTTCCTGCGCACGATTATATAACTTTCTCTTCTTACGAAGAATTTCGTTACCTGAGAGAGTAAAAAAGAGAACGCAATCAGCAGAAAAGGTTGGGTTCGAATACCGTGTAAGCTTAAATGTTTCAAAATGTAACTGTGACATGGAAGAGAAAGGCAAATCACTTATTATAATATTTACGCACATATTCCTTGATATTTCATTACTCTCCGGATGAATCGTATGACAGTTTTCAGTGCTTAGTACCCAACATATCGTCAGCGATATGATACTAGAAGAAAACAATAACAACAATACGAATACAGAAATGAAAAGAAGAAGAAACTATTTGGCTGATTATGACATTGGTGAATTGCCAACCCCCATCCCTTCATCTTTCCCATCCTTCACACTACACCTCTTCAATCGACGGCGTTTTTGGGAATATCAACATATTCCTTCCCCCATCCCTTACATCAGTGGTGTCAAGTTCTTCTACTGGAGGCAGTGGCTCGCATCGTGGCATCGTAGCACGCCACGAGCTTCTCTGCACAAGTAGCGTCGGGAAAGGGAACTATTAGTAGTAACCCCGCCGTTTTACAATAGTGATGGCGTTGTCTCTGGTGGCGGAGTAAAGAACTGCGTGGAGGGGGGAATTCGTCGTGACTCTCGTGCCCTGGACTCCCGCTCGTGGCATCGACCTTGACAACACTGCCTTACATTTTCCGTTTGCCGCACGCACCAGCACCATTCACACTATATGAGAAAAGTAGGGGATCATGCGACTAGATCTCGCGGTCAGTTTTCCTCCCCCCCGCACTTCCCAGCTATTTCCTTTTCACTTTTCGTAAGTTGAGAAGGCCGACTGCATCCTATTTCATTCATTCGATGTTTCAGAAGGAGTAACATTTTTTTTTGTTATTTAAGGTTGCATAAACTACTAATTCATTAGCAACCATTACTGGATGCAACGTTGTGATATGAGGATGAAACGACATGGTGATGACAGGGGGTGAAAAGACGAACACATACCACCATGCCCGAGGCGGGACTCGAACCCGCGACCCCACGGCCCAAGATCACTGCGGCACTACTGGTTTAGCGACCTCGGCCACGGGGCCGACTAACATTTTTGTGAAGTGTCTATTCATGAGTAGCGCAAATGATCATATTATATCATATATCAAATATTCATGAGTAGATGTACTCGCACCAGTCCAGAGAATATCTCGAACACAGGTGAACAAGACAGAATCTTCGGAAATGTGTATGTTGTGTCAGCTGGGTAAGAAGATGCTCGTGATAGGAGGTTTCAAGTTTTGTTTCCACAAACTTTTAAGTTTTCAACGTTGGTTCTGCTCTGAAAGGACGTGTAAATGTTTCTTGAAAAAAGAAGTGCATAAATTAGAGTCGATCAATATAATTCTAATCACACCACGGTAAACGCAGAAATCAGTTCTCAGACTAAAGAGAAAACGCAACTCGATGTATTTTTGGGGCTATGCCTTTTTGGGGAGGTATGTAAACAGCTTAGAAAAAGTTGCCGTGGGATGCAGTCGATATACGCTTTAAATGCCCAGAAAAAAAACAACAAAGAAGAAAAGATTAGCCAATTTCGCGTGCGATTGCAGCCCGTTGTCTTGCAGAGCAGGCGAAAAACAGGAATGCAAGGAGGACGACGAAGGTGGCGCAACGCCATGCTGAAAAAACGACTCGGGGTCAACAGGTGGCGATAACCAGAGCGGAGTAGTAATGGGCATATTACAACGGGAGGTTATAAGCCGTAATTGCAGAAGTAGGAGACTTCTCAGTAGAAAGGCGTCCATGACACCAAATACTCAAGATACTCATACATCCTGCGTTTTTCAAAAGTATCGTTCGACGAAAAGGGAGTATTGGTTGGTAATAAGCCATCGTTCATCAAAACTGGGTGTTGGCTGTCAGTCGAAACTGTTATCGGCTTATAAATTATTCACTTTTGGTTAGGAACTGGTTCTCACTTCTGAATGTTTTTATTAGACCTATTAACTGAAAAAAAATTGTCATTCAATTCGGAAACCGGTCAAGACACGCTACTTTTGATTAACTGATTTGTTAGTGTTTCTGGGTGCATCAACTGCTGAGGTCATTAGTCTAGAAAATTGTAATGTATGTTTTTTTTTATCGGGATAGGTGACGTTGATCTTCCTTCCTCCCCGGATGGCGAGATCCGGCGCTGCTCTACATGTTGATCCCTGGATTTTCGCCAAACAGGTATCTCCCACCAGCGGGGCACCTCCCAACTGGAACAAGCTCTAGTCTCCCAACATGTGTGGAGTGTAGTACAGGTAAGTGTGTGTGTATGTGTGTGTGTGTATGTGTGTGTGTAATTAAGGGATAAGACAAAGAAGAGGAAGGAGAATCGTGTGCGATCCATGTCTCGTGTGTTAGGGTATTGTCCAAGCATGCCCTTGATATTGATCGGAGAAACCTCAGAAAAATACCCATCAGAGCAGTCGGCGGGTATAATTCTCCTCCAGACAGGGCATTAATTCGACCCAGCTATAGCAAGTATTGAAAATCCTCTCACAGTCGGGACTCGAACCCCAGGACCTCCCGGTCAGAAGCATTGCAGTGACATCAGTTGATTCCCTATGCCCCTAAGCCTGGCTTCAGAGGCCAAAGATACTAGGTTAGTAGGATACTTTCCTAGTTACATACGAAACGAAGTAACGTGTGTTGCTTAATACTTATGCATCTGCTGGTTTTATTCATATGCACTTCACAAAATTCTATATTTTTCACCTTAATTATTTTTATGCACGTCTGGAGACAACTCTCTACAACAACAGAAAACATACGAAGCTTTGGGGCGATGGCGTCTTTTGTCTCTCGAACAATGCTGCCACCTTTCCTTGAAGCATTATAAAGAGATGATTTGGATTATTCTTTCCTACTGATCATCTGTATATTCTCAATACCACTGAGTCGGACGAATGTAAGCGACTGTATTGAGAAATTAACGCTTTGCATGATGTAATATCTAAAAACTACTCCTTTACAGTAAGATATTCAGAACCGTAGTGAGGTGTAATCTTCTCAACAGAAAATACCGTCTAGTTTTGGGTGAGGCATGGCAGCGGACGTAGCAGTGATGGAAGTGATCTTTAGGGAGGTGACGTACTCGTATGTAGTTGCATACCTTCAGAAACACAGTGTGAACGTTTGCACGAAATATGCGCGAACGACATGCATTTCAAACTCGTGGGTGTGAACGGGCGCTGTCACTTACGGCACGTCGTGACGCGTCGTGTTCTTTGCAAACGTTGCTCACATAACGATGACAGAATATGCTAATGTGAAGATTCTACGTTTGGATCGGCAGTCGCCTCCTGGGCAAACATACTTTTGGAAGGTTATCGGATCTGTTCTGCCAAATATACATGTGGGTTAGAAGATAACCGGATATTTGAAAAATTATTTTTAAATATAAACGTTTAAAGTCCAAAACAACAAAAGCATTTTGCGACCTTGAGGGATTTCGTAAACCCCAACTATTTTCCTGAGATAGCAATAGTGCCTCTGTTATAATAATTGGATGCACAATACACAATTTATTTCATTTTAAGGAAATTTTAATCATGCAATACATAACCATAATACACTTTTTGAACACACACCTTAAACTAAAGAGTAATTCAATTGAAAAACTGTAACACTGAAAAACTGAGAAAGAGAAACGATTGACATTATATGCACTTTAATCCACAGGTGTAAGAACCGCACTTCAGGTTATACATCGCATCGTCGGTTTCTCCCGTCGCGGGCTGCCATGCTGTGGGGTGGATGGGTGGGTGGGGAGTGATTGGACGTTGTTGAGAGTATCCTTACATCCCGCGGCTTTTCCCACAATTTGTACCAACACCTAACAGACATACCAGCAGCATCCCACTTCAAGTTAGCAAAAAATCCCATCCACACTCGAATAAAAAATAGATTCCCATTTGAAGCCTATCTCAAAATCTTAGCCAACCATGACTCTTAACCTTGAGGTTCTCCCTAGAGTATCCTCTTCAATGTTTTTAGAATAATTTTGCTTAGATGTTTTAACTAGTATAACTCAACACTAGACATCTGTAAAGTGATTACACTAAACGATGTATTCCATCTAAATAAATGTGTTATATAAAAAAAATCCCGCGTCTTTGGAACTCCCGCGGTGCCAGGTGATTCCAGACGAGATGTGCGTACGAGGAAGACGCGCCGAAGCCGGAAATTGCCCCGGCAATTATGAAAATAATGTTTATTGTAACAAAACAAAGATATATAATGAATTAGTTTACGTTTGCAATGTATACATTTAAAAAAAATATTTAATACGCCTGTAACAAGTAATGTACTTCAGCTTCCGGGTCAATGACCCCCATCTTGATCAGGTTTTTGTCCAGTTTCCCTGATCCATTGAGCAAATGCTGAGATGGCCCCTTGTTTTGCTTCTGGACGTAAATGTAGCTTCACTGTGCGCTCGTTTTGTTGAGCACTCCTTTTGCTTGTAGTTCATTTACCGTTGAAATTGATTTTCTATAACTCGGGAACAAACATTTTTCAAATATTTTAATTTTCTCTAAAATAATTATTTTCTTTAATAATTAAATAATTTTTTTTAAAATTCTGGCCCTCAAGAAAATGTGCGCAGATAAATTTCTTTCCCCACACGTCATATACAGTTTTTACTGTTTTTTTGACAAATAAATAAATAAATAAACTCTCTCAAGAGGCGAGGTTTGTGCCCCAATATAACTTTGCTAAGCGCGGCGATATGGCGAGCGTATGCCAGGGATCTGGTCTAACTGCCGCTCATACAAGTTACAGGGAAATACAGTTGGTAACAGTCTTGTTTGTACAGTCTTTGAATTTGAAATTCACCAGCACATTTAGTCGCTCGGGAACTAGCCGCTAGGAAGGTTTCCAAGCAACAAAATTGCTGGTGAACTTCAAATTCAAGGCCGTTTCGTCTAGGTGTACAAAGTTGCATTTTATTTAACTGGAATTATTCAATTATCTTGTAATATATTTTTCATTAGTATTATTTTCCACTTAAAATTAACGATTTTCGAGCAAATTATGCACTACACAAACAAGACTGTTACTAACTGTAAGTTGAAGGGAGAATTTTATATCCAAGGGTGATTCAAAGTGTGCTAGGAATGCACAACATGCCTCAACCCGGCATGCGTGAATTGCTTAGGAATCAAACCCTCAGCTGGCAACGCATACTTAGGCGCCATTGCCCTAGGCTCTAAGCCGCCCAGTGCGGCCAGAAATGTAAGGAAGAGTGTTGAAACGTTTTACATGCTGGTTCGGAAGGCAACAATACACACGCAAGCACCCGTTCCTGAGGCGAGAATCGAAACCGTGACCCTTTGATCTCTGACACTTAGGCGCATCCGCCTTAAGGCTTTCGGCTACGTGGGTCGCAAATATACGATATATCAGTCAGCAAGCTGGTGACTTTAACATTCTTGTGATAAGTGTTAATCATTGTGCGACTTAATAACTTTTTCAAGGTGTTCAATGCATACATATTTTATTTACAGTTGTATTACATATGGACAATACATAATATTTTAAATGACACAATTATTTACAATAGCAACTTGCTGCTGTTGATTCTTTTATGGTCGTCTACGTTTATGATGCTCAGTTTGAATGAAGAACTGATTCTTCCCCCCTACGAAGGGGAACTGGCGGTGGGTGGAGCGTAGAGGCGAGGCGTTCTGAACATCGATTTAGAATATACATAGAGTGGCTGACCCTACGGTTTCAGCGCTGTTGGCGGATGCTCGCGGGCGCTTTCTTCGTGGATGCTGGGTGGGCGTATAGAACTGCTGTTATACTAAATCGATCTGTTGTCTGTATCAGATCTTATTTCTGTATTGTTGCCTTTTTCGTTTGAGTGTATTTAAATTATATTAGTGGTTAGAATAATAATATTCGCTATGCCTTTCGTGTATAACTATAAAAATATAAGTAATCAACCTACAAATATATTTTTTTAAGTAAGTGCTTTGTTAGTTCTGATTTCTACTAGAGGCTTCGATTTATATTTCATTAAATTCAAATGGCACAAATTTATTATATTCAATAATTGCCCCGAGGGCGCTGCTTTGACTGCAAAAATGGCTTCAATTTGCTGCAAAGTTTGCGGCGCTTCAACCACTCTACATAGTATATTCTATTACATAGATTACTACTAGTGTAATAGTAATAGTAGACAGCAGCAGTAGTAGTCGTAGTAGTAGTAGTAATAGTAGTAGTAGAAGTAGTAGTAGTAGCATCTAGAAGTAGTAGTAGTAGTAGTAGGGCCTAGTAGTAGTAGTAGACACTAGTACAGTGGTGTCAAGGTCTTCTACTGGTGACAGTGGCACGCCTCGCGGCACCGTGCCATGCCACGAGCTTCTCTGCGCAACTAGCGTCGGGAAAGGGAACTATTACGAGAAGTACTAACCTCGCCGTTTTGCTATAGGGATGACATTGTCTCTGGTGGCGGGGTAATGAACTGCGTGGAGGAGCGATTTCGTCGTGGCACACGTGCCTCGGACTCCCGCTCGTGGCATCGACCTTGCCAACACAGCACTAGTAGTAGACATCTACCCCTAGTGTAACGTGTTGTTTGTGAAGCACCTTTGGCAGCGCGGCGTCGCTGCGGCGTGGCAGCCACAGAGGGGGCGGGGCTGTTGCGGTGAGGCGCGCGGAAGTAGCGGCGGACCTTCCGAGAAGAAAGAGCGCGCGGGGCGACGCGGGTGACGCCACGGCCGCCGCTGAGTCGGCGGAAGCCTTGCCAACGCTAATGGCGCTCAACGAGGAGGACGCTGCATACGGGGTCAATGCTGCTCACGATGACGGTCGACTCGTGGAGGAGTTGAAAGCGGACGCTTCCGTGGCCGGAGACAGTGAACAGAGATTACTCTAAGAAGGGGCCGCATTGACACCTACTGCTTGGCCACTGCTGGCAACATAACTGCAGGTTATTCCATGCACTCATTTTGTCAGTGCGTTCGTTTAAAGTTAGTTCATTTGTAAATGGATTCATCACTATTTCTTGCAATGCCATCGTCCTTTATGACGTTCATTTGTTTTACATGTCAAAGTGGTCACTTATTAGACCAGTATTGGCAATGTCGATGCCACGAGCGATAGTCCGTGGCACGAGTGCCACGACGAAATCGCCCCTCCACGCAGTTCATCACCCCGCCATCAGAGTCAACGCCATTCCTATTGAAAAACGATGGGGTTACTACGAATAGTTCCCTTTCCCGACGCTACTTGCGCAGAGAAGCCCGTGGCATGTTACGGTGCCACGACGCGTGCCACTGCCACCAGTAGAAGACCTTGGCACCACTGCCTTAGACTCTTCAACTCCTCCATATTTACTGGGCTGTTCTGGAGACGCCGCGCCGCCTTCTACCCTCAGATGCCAACAATTCGGCCGCCAAGAAGACCTTCCTCAGGAAGAGGAAGAGGAATGACCCGAGGGAGACATGCATTTCAGCCTGAGGAAGGTCGCATCTGTGCCTAGTTGGCATCTGTGCCTAGGACGCGGCGTCTCCCGGACAGCCAAGTAGATCGTGGAGACAGTTTTTCCTTTACTTATTTATTATACTATGTATAATAATATTATACTATAATAATATAATAATAATAATAATTATAATAATAATATAATAATATTATTATAATAATAATATTATTATAATAATAATATTATAATAATAATATAATAATATTATTATAATAATATTATAACAAGTATAATAATATTATAATATTATACTATTTATTATACTATTATACTATGTACTTATTTATTATTTCCTTTACTTATTTATTTATTTACGTCAAAAACAGTTAAAAACTGCGTGTGACGAGCTATGCGGAGAAGTGAATTTTGTGCACGTTTTCATAATTCTGTGATCTCTATCCTAAAGCTCTATCCTAATATATATATATATATATATATATATATATATATATATATATATATATATATATAGTAGTCTATATAACCATATTCTAGTCGATTCTAGTCTATGGTTTGAAGTTTTGATGGTTGTGCACGGGCTTCTCTGCGCAAGTAGCGTCGGGAAAGGGAACTATTCGTAGTAACCCCATCGTTTTTCAATAGGAATGGCGTTGACTCTGGTGGCGGGGTGATGAACTGTGTGGAGGGGCGATTTCGTCGTGGCCCTCGTGCCACGGACTATCGCTCATGGCATCGACATTGCCAATACTGGTCTAATAAGTGTGAAAACGTGCACAAAATTCACTTCTCCCCATAGCTCGTCATACGCAGTTCTTAACTGTTTTTGACGTAAATAAATAAATAAATAAATAAATAAATAAATTGTGTACTCGAGACGTGTGCAAAACTAGTGGTACTACAACAGCAAACACGTTCTCGTATTACTTGTAACTGTTGCGTAATATTATCATCTGGGGCACGAATCTACGAGTAGTGAGTACTTAGGTTTTGCAGGCTACGTCTTAAATCACTTAGCTTTTATCTCTTAAGTGAGACACGAAGAACTGGCATAAATTGTTTAGCATTACATTTAAGAAGCAAAATTTTGAATGAAGATCGTACCTGACTCGTTTTTATAGACTTATTTTGGTGTATTTGAGCATGTAAAATAAAATTAAAATTAAGCCAGTTTTGAAAAAATTTAGAGAATTCCGTGGCGGTTCCAAGTAAAGGACATCCAAATATTACAATATCGTTTTAAATTGAAGGGGCGCGACGTCATCCAGATAAATCATGAAATACCAAATGTGGTGAAAATAATGTGTACTGTTAGTTGTGACATTATTCATAGACGTATATGCACACAATCATACAGACAGACAAAACGATCAGACAGATAAACATGCAGACAAAAAGGAAGGCAAGCAGACAGAATGAGTGACGAACAGAAGGAAGGACGGAGTAGTAGTAACCCCGCCGTTTTACAATAGGGATAGCGTTGTCTCTTGCGGCGGGTTAATGAACTGCGTGGAGGGGCGATTTCGTGGTGGCACTCGTGATACGGACTTTCGCTCGTGGCATCGACCTTTACATCACTGGGCTAAGGCATAACGGTCAACGACGCTGCAAAGACAGCGGAGTGGCATTATGTATTACAACTGAGCTATCGCAGCCGGTCGCCTCTCGAGACTAGCTCCGCTGCCACTTGCCTTCGCGGTACATATACACTTTTACAGTATATCTTGGCGCCTCTAGCCGGGTTTCCAGGTTCGGTGTTCGCGATACGATTTGATGTCGGTGACATACACGCGAGTAATACGCGCGAAGATGGAGTAGGCTGCGAATCGAGAAGTAGGGAAACGGGGGGACGCCGATGAAACCTGCCGCGAACCTGCTTTGTCCGCCACAAATTTCACGTGGAGTGGAACCCGGATTTGAACCCGGTACTCAGAGGTGGAAAGCTAAGATGCCGGCCGCAACGCTATGGGTCGAGCCCAGAGTGAATCACTAGCAAAAGGCGCAGTAACAGCGAGGCGGCAGTACTCTTGTCTCTTAACTTTTGAATGAAGGACCGAAGGTGGATTTAGCACCACTTCTTCAAATTTATAGGATTCGAGAGAGTTAAGTAGTCAATAAATGGTATATTAAGTCACTTGATAAGACACAGGAAATTGAACAAAGTTCTCCTTCACACTGACTTTTGATCTCAACTATTGGCTCAAGAGAACTGATAGCAATGCCCTTGAAACTACCTTATAATTAATTCTAGTTTATCAAAACAGAAACTAATCTCTCAAAGAAAAAGACTTTCTTTGAAACATCTTCGTATATGGATGGAGTCTCCTTACGTGGTATTGCAAGGGTGGCTCCCGAAAATATTTAAGAGGGAGTCACGTGGTAAAATTAAAGAAAAAAATTTTAATGCTAAAAATTGATAACCAATTTGATTACTTTATTTTAATATTCACAAATATTACAAACTTTATCAATAATATGTGTATGATTTCAACGTCTACTTTTTACGAAGGCTTTATTATTTTATGAGTAAATCGTTTGGTATATGAAGCAACATTCAAAACTTTACATTAGAGAAACACATTTGTAGTATATTTTTACTGAGTTTAGTAATAAAATACATAAAAATATATATAATTCTTTATAATATTATAATTTTTCATGTATTCATACTTTTTTAGCCCAACTTACCTCTCTTCGAAAATCTCTGGTTCACAAGTTTCGAAATGTAGCCATTCTACGTAGAAGCAAACACCCTGCTTCGAACCTTGCACTTCGTCCACGACCATTAATCCGGCGCACTTTTGCTTCTACCGATCTCAACAATCGCGAGCCACTTCACAGGCATCTTGATATCTCAAGCGCACATTAAGCACTTTCCAGTAGTTTGTGTAATCTCTAGGGAGCGATTTTATTGTTTTATGTTAACTTAATTTCATTTTCAACTGCTAATATTTATTTCAGGGTATTTTGGATCCAATAAGGCTCACTTCATTTTAATTGTCTTTGAACAGTAATCGAGCAACCTCCTACCATCCGTCCATCACTTAGACCCACCTGGCCTTCAATCGCAACAAACGAGGTGTCATTCAATTCGACTCGGTTTCCTGGTGGTAAATTGATCATGGTTTCTTTTTTTGGTTATTTAAGGTTGCATCAACTACTAGGTCATCAGCGAGCACTATTGGATTTAGCGTCATAGTATGATGATGAAACGATATGGTGATGATAGGGGGTGAAAGGGGAACACATACAACATGCCCGAGACGGGACTCGAACCCGCGAACCCTCGGTCCGAGATCACTACACCACTTCTCTCTTAGCGATCTCGACCACGGGGCTGGCGATGGTCATGATTTTGCCTGTGCACCCAGAACATTATAAGTAAATACCCTAACAAATGTATTTTGTTTATTTTTTGAAACAACGAAAACACGTTTTGGGTGACTTACAGCCCCTCCAGAGGTGATCAATAGCTTTTTAGGTTTTTGTAGACAATACTAATCGATCTGAATTCTTAGTGTGTTTACAGATTTTACTAGTCTCTCCCTATCTCTTCATTTTCTACATTTCATATTTTTGTAAGGATAATAATGATACCAAATACTGTTTCGAATGTTTCAAATTACGAACCACTGGATTGATTAATTATTGAATTGTATACCGATGCCACATCACTCTGTGTGCTTCAGACGGAGAAAAAAGATGTATTGTAAGAGTACTTGGCCGGAAACGAGTTGATCCGGCATCTCCTTCGCACATTTCTCGCATGTCGCGCATTACCTACATAAGTAACTCCTCGCGGGTTTACTGAAAAACTTGAGTTCAAAAACAGAAATTCAAGGACATTTTGGAGAAAACTCTTTGTTGAATGAAATACGAAACATTGCAGACATCCATTCTAGAAAATACGTTAGTGAAACCGTACAGATGGTGCTAGTAAAAGTCGAACAGAAATCCTTTTCAGAAACCCTCCCAACAGCTCAATGGACGCAGTGTATGATCAGCTGGTACATATCCAAGTGTCAAATTTCACTTGTTAAATTGTAAATCCATTTAACAATTGTAAATTATTTTACTATGAGATTATTCAATACAATTTAATTGCATATTGTAATTTTGTTTTTAACATATTTCCTTTTTAATCACGCATTTGTGAAAAAATAAATATATTTTTAGTATATACTAGCGGAACCCGGTATATGTCCCGCTCTCTCTCTTCCTGTCTTTCTCTCTCCCTCTCTCTACCTCCCTCTTCGTCTCTGTGTCTCCGACTCTCTCAGTCTCCGTCTTTCTCTGTCCCCGTCTCTCTCTCTCAGAGAATGTACTCGATCCTTCTTTAATTGTAACAACTGAATTTTAGAACTTTATTTTAAATAGTAATTTTTTGCCACTACATACCATCATTAAACTCATAGAATTTACGTTTACCAAAAGAGATAAGCCTACGTTCTCATCTCATTTAGAAACATGAAAATTGGAAAACATTACATTTGTTCTAGGGCATTTGAAAAATGTAGTACCTGTTCATGACTTTTGAACTCCTTGAACTAAATTATTCAAATTATTTTAAGAATATTGACGCAAACATTGGCTTGAGGTAGTTCAAGAATTAATTTGTCGCCACCTTGAAAACCTATTGAATATGTAAGAACGTAAAAATGTTGGGAGCATTGTCTGGGCCGCTCCCCCCTCCCACAAACACACTTCCTCTCGGAAAAATGGGGCACTTCACCTCGCAAACAGCTAGCACACACTTTCTCACCCGTATTTCACGCAAAATTACGCAAAAAGTACTAAAATTTTCGAGAAATTGTGCATTAACTTATTTCATATTCTATCATTAGGGAACAGATTTCATTAAGGGGAAACATTTTTATCTTCAATATTTTAGCTGTAGGAAGACTCGGAAAAAAATTTGAACTTTTACAGTTTTCGAAAAATTAGGATTTTGAACGAATGTAAGACTTGCATTATTCTCTTAAACATCCTACACACTATCCAACAACAAAATTTAATAAAAAATGATGGGGCTATATATATTAAACCTTGGCGATCGAGTAGTTTAAGTTATTATTGAATGTAAAACACATATCTACTTGCAATTAAAACTAAAACTATACTGTCAATATTCATATTTTCATTGAAAAATAATATAATTGTTAGAATTTAAAAAAAACTTCTACCTTTAACTAAAATTTTATTCGTCTACTTTTTTTATTGCACTAACAATGTCTTGTTCAAAAGATAAGATTGCAACACATACCTCTGGCTCAATAGCCAGATTCATTAGCATTAAAGTACTCTTTGTTTATCTTAAATAACGCCATGTAACAAAAAAAACCTTTTTCTTGTTTAAGTGAATTTTAAGCTCGTTTTGGATGGATTAGGTCACAACTAAACTACACTGAATATTCCTACATTTATATAATAGTTTCTTTGCTTTTTATTCCCAATTATATGAAATTAATTGGTTAAAATTGTATTAGCTAAGAATACTTTTTCTATGAGATAAATAAACGGTTCAACTGTGTGTTATCTGTTTCATATTCTCATAATTGATTTATAATGGCATATTCCCGTTGTTGAAAGCGTAATCCAGACTGTTTTTGTATGTGTGAGGCATCTTCCTGAGATCGAAAGCAGTAAAGCATAGAATAAAGGATGCTAAAGTAATCTGCTTAGCATACAGTTAATATTTTGGTATTCCTGTGGGAGACTAAGAAAAGAATTGGGGACCACATGTTGAATGTGGGTGTTGCAGATCAACTCTCGAGGCCTGGTATAGAGGAGAAAATAGAAAAATGAAATTTGGTGTACCTAGAATTTGGCAAGAACCAACAGAACCTCTCCAACTGTTATTTCTATATTACCTCCCTTATGTTGTAAGCTTGGAGTCATCAAGCAATTTGTAAAGGCATTAGATACAACATGGATGCAATGAAGTACCTCCAGAATGTGTTCCCTAAACTATCAGAATCTAAGATAAAGGGAGGATTTTTTGTTGGCCCCCAAGTGAAAAATTTACTTCGTGATGACGCATTCATTAGCAAGCTTCTTCCAGTTCGACGAAAGGTCTGGATGAGCTTTGGAGATGTTGTGAATGGTTTCGTAGGTTATCACAAGAGTGGACAATCACAGGGTTGTGGTATAAGGTGGCAGGGATGTGGTTGAAGAACTACAAATCAATGGAGTGCAGAATGTGTCTAAAGTTGCATGTACTCCACTCGCATCTGCATGTTTTCATATGGGTGCATATTCAGAGGAACAGGACGAAAGGTTCCACCAGGATTTGTTTGAAAGAAGGTATCAGTGACAGTATAACGAGCGAATGCTTGGTGATTATGTTTGAGGACGGATTGGAGAGTGATGTAACGTACAAGAGGAAATTTAGGGAATCAACACATTTTTAAGCACACTGTTCATGATATATAAATAATGTCATGTATTTTAACAATTTTGTCATATATATTTACTGCATTTACATTTTTTCAAACATTTTATTTAAGAATTTATATTCTTTTGTTTAATGGGTAAATGTAAACGAGCATTTATTGTTTCAAATATATGTATTTTCCTAAAATTAAGAAAATCGATGTCATTTCCCTAAAAACAATTTCCCGTGGGCAAAATTGCGTTTACGTAGTGTTTTGAAACACACTGCATCAGAAACAACAACAAAATTAACTTAAACAAAGTTTTGTTACATGGTGTAATTTTTTGTCAATTTAAATTTTGAAAAACTCTCACAGCTGGCATTGCTTATGGCAATTGTGAGAAAGATTCGGGGCATTATTATAATATTGGACAGAGTATCTTTCAGTTTGGATTTTAAAAAAACAATTTAATAATTCATGAAGGTCCGCATTCATTAATTATTTTCGTTGCTTATGGCAGCAATAGAAGTCTACAGTCGATGTCGATCCAGCTTGAAGTCCTGTTCATCAATTTCGGCGTAAACTAGATTAATTTAGTATTGTCCGAATCTACTAATATAGCCGGTGTTAGACAAGCATACTTATCTGTCAAATTCTGTAGCAGCAACAGATTTTTACAGTTAATTTTTACAAGATATTATTATTATTATTTATTGTAAAATTTCAGCACCCCCTAAAAGTGCCGCCCGTGGTGGGCCTCCCCTGCCGCCCCCACTACGCTATGCCTCTGCAAGGGCGTCTACCTTCAGCCTGTGAGCAAGTGCCACAGCACATATGGCCTCTGGAGACAGCGGGGAAAGACAAAGGTTCGATAAGGGAGACGAATATGGTTTTCCACGTATGTTTCATCTATTGGGGACCCGCTTCAACATTTCTTGGCGATATTACGTTTTGCATGTTTTGGTGTTGGAGAGAATGAGCAGCCGGAAGAAAAGAAAAAAAGAAGGAAGAGTGAGATGATGGGAGAGAGTGAGAGAGAGGGAGAAAGAGCAACACACTAAGAGGTTGAGGGCCTTCACCCATAGTTCGCATCTCACCTCACAATTTCTTGCGCATGCGCATGGGCAAGCAAGGTCAGGTGGAGTGTACCGCGGCGCGGTGCAGGGAGGGGGGGAGGGGGGAGGGGCGGAGGGCGAGGTCGAGCCGCCCACCGGAGCGCGTCGCGCGCGTAAGAAGACGCACTTGGCGCTCGACGCCGGGCGACCTCGCGCGACCTCCAGGGCCCCCGCCGCGATGTCCGTATAGTTAGCACACCCACTTATTCAAAAATTAAAAAAGACTATACCATAATTTTGTTCCAATTTTGAACTAATTTATACCCACCTTAAAAAATTTTCTACCAATGCAGAACATCAAAATTTACAACGTGTCCCGTGGGTGCGCTAACTTAACGTTAAGTTAGCATACCCACACAAGAAAAATGCGTTAAACCAAAAAAACAAATATACCATAATTTTGTACTAATTTTGAACTAATTTATACCCACCTTAAAAAATTTTGAACCGATGCACAACATCAAAATATACAACAATGAAGAGTGGATGCGCCAGGTTAACGTTAAGTTGGCAAACCCACACAAGAAAAATGCGTTAAACTAAAAAAACAAATATAACACAATTTTGTACTAATTTTGAACTAATTTATACCCACCTTAAAAAATTTTGAACCGATGCACAACATCAAAATATACAACGTTGAAGAGTGGGTGCGCCCCCTGGCGAAAATCGGTATGTACGCTAAACGTACGCCAATGTAGGGCAAACGTGCACGGAATGCGCATCTGCAATGTACGGATGTGAACAAGAGCTTGTCACGATATGAGTTTTTGTGTACCGAACGTGTAATTTGGCCCAAATGAATGTACGCTTGTGCTGAATTGGAACGTACACGACGTCACGTGTACACGATGTACAGACGATGTACGTGTACCATTACCAATCGATGCGTGCACCTAGGTTACGAAAACTAACCTAACCTAACATATTTACAGTGGAATGCGTTCCAGTAGAAAATCTTTCACGATTCTGCCTAGATTTTCTTCCGGAAAAATTCTCATGAGAACCGAATGTTTCTCAGAGATACATTTTATACTGAAGGTTCCACAAAAAAATATCCAAACAGAATTGTGCAAAAGATTCACTACTGAAACTGTCCGCGTAAAGGACTCACTAGTTTGATGTTGCATCAAGTACATTCAAATGTGATATATCATGGAAGATGTTTCAGAACACGTTTGATACTTACGAAAATAGCAGTCACACAATAGAAATAAACACATTTCTATGAATGCATTTTAATATCTCGTAACCTCATTCTTACAAATTGATTGTATTACTGGTGGTAGCTGGGAACAGAAGAATGTTTTGCTCGTAAACGTATTACCTTCAATTAACTACAGTCCTCCTATCAAACATTGCTTCTCGCAGGTCGGGTGCATTGAAAGAATCAAACAAAACCAAAATTAAATTTAAACAAAAACTTCCTTTATTAACTCTTATCGCTATTCACAACCTCGTCTGCTGCTCTTGGGCTAGGAAAAGTTTACCTATAACACACGGATGAATGAATTACAGTATCTGGCCTTAATCTCAGTAACAGTTCTCTTAAAATTTGCTTGTTTTAAAGGTAGTTGGGAATAGGATGAGATGAATAATAATAATACTCACTCTGGTGATATTATATTCTTTTTACCTGAGAATACAGGAAAAAAATAAAGAGAATTTTGGAACATTTAACATCATAATCAACTTAAACCTTGAGTTGCAATTCATGAAATAATTCTTGTGGTAAGAAGTATTCTAATGAACATAGAATTTTCATTTAATGAGGTAATTTATCAATGATTGACTGGAACTCCAATTGGTGGTTAACTTAGTACAGTGTTTCCAGAAATTGTTAAGCGTAGACTTGAAGAATCAATCCTACCTGGCCTGTTAAATTGTTTTGTACAAAAGATATGTGGATGACCTATTAATTATAGTTGATGAAAATGACATTAAATTTGCTCAATATGTTTAATTCTTGTGATGAATCCAGTTCACTTTAGAAAAAAAATAATCAATCTATAAACATCCTAGATATCTATATCAAACATGACAACGGAAAAATATCAACAAATTGGTACAGAAAAGGTAATGCTGCTAATCGTATCCTTAATTATTTACCTAAACATCCCATACAGCTAAGAGAGGCATTGTTTATGGCCTCGTAGATAGAGCAATAAAATGATCCCATCCCATACACCAGGAATGTCATATAAAAATAGTACATGATATATTTATTTTTAAAAAATCCTGTTGAGTATATAAAAAAGCACATAAAGAAGAAGAAAGCAATGCTATGTGGAATGTTTAATATCATAACTGATCAACCCTATTCCAAAACCTTAGCTGTTAACAAAACTATAGTTTTGCCATATGTACCTAAAATTACTAACAAAATAATAAAAAATACAAAATATAATATCTAGACATATATTAACAAACAAACTATCTTATTAGAAATGTTAAAGATGTAATTCCAGCTTCTGAAGTGGAAAAAGGAAACTATATCCGTTGCCAACAAATCATGTATTGGCCAAACAAAACGAAGAATAAAACAAAGAATACATGAGCATAAAAATAACTTAGAGAAATTCATTAAAAACAATTTCAAAGCACAGAATTCAGCATTCACTTAAATTGAAAATCTATCAATTTTAGACAAAAACCAAGAATATATGCCAGGTTAATTTCCCAAACGTTATTTATCAAAATTAATAAAATAATAAATTCAAATCAAGAGGGTAATCTTCTTACCACTTCCTATTCCACTTACTACTTTAAATAAAATAAATCACAAAATTTTTTTGAAAACATCTTAAGATGAGTCTCTCTCCATAATTGTATTTTGTATTTGCATGTGTTGCTGGTAGTTTTATCATTAAAAAATATAACTGTTATTTTTAAAATGATTTTGCAGTATTTACAGAACTTATGCCTGAAGATAATTTATTTTTATAGTTTTCAGAATCTTATGTTTAATACAATCAGTAGTCCTGTTTATTATGCAATCAGTGAATTGTATTTGATGTAATTCCAATTATAGAAATATCTTGTTTTTATTGGAAGCACAATGTTTCACAAACTAATTGTTTGAAACTTCAGGTACATACATGTATTACATCAAATACAATTTACTGATTGCATGTTAAACAGTACTTCTGATTGTATTAAAACATAAGATATTGAAAACTATAAAGAGAAATTACTGCTTAATAGGTTAAAAAGAAAGTACTGTTTAATACGCAATCAGTAAATTGTATTTGATGTAATTCCAATGATTGAAATATATTTGTTTTTATTGGAAGCACATTTCGCAAACTAATTGTTCACTACTTCAGGTACATACATGTATGTACATGAAGAAAATCTTGTTTTTAGAAAATAGTTAGAAATATCTTATTTTTATTGGGCTTCCAATAAAAACAAGATATTTCTATAATTGGAATTACATCAAATACTGATTGCATATAAAGCAGTACTACTGATTGTCTTCAGACATAAGATATTGAAAACTATCGAAAGAAATTATATTCATTCAATTATACACAATAGACAACATTAACCAAATTGGTGTAAAAATTAGCATATGATAGCACATTTTATTTGCATATTGCAAGAATGTTAACTAATAGTGTAGTATTTTTGGGCATTCATAATGAAAACTTGAAAAATTAGCTAATGTGAAGTAAAATGCTTCAGTTAAAAAAATATCAAAAACATCCAATTGGAAACCTGTCGTAACGTATTGCATGTAGCACAATTCAATTAACATGTAGGCTTACTAGTCATAATAACTCAAATATAACTTGGTTTCTTGAAAGAGTCAAGGAAAATTATTCTTAAGTTTAATTTATTTAAGTTTAAGAAAATCATTAGTTAAAAAAAATAAATGCTATGGAGCAACACAATATATTATACGTTATAGCACTAATTTGCACACTTTGCTACACCACTTGAAAATCAAACAAGTTATTTCACTTTCTAACAAAATTATTTTATCTGCTATAAGTTAAAAAAAAACAACCTATCACACGAATGAAACCATATTTTCTCTGTGTCAATATATGTGTTGTTGTTTCATTGAAATACACACGCAATTTTCGAAATTGACCAAATCACTGCCTATGAACTGGTGGAACTTAATCTTCATAGTGTGGTCAATTTATAAACAGCCAGCATTTGAATATCCTAGATCATACATTGTATTTAGTTTTCTTTTCTACCTCATCAATAATCAGATTATGACCACTCGACACGTTGGTGAAGGTAACCCTAATGTTTTTAGGGGTTATTTCTGAAACAATAAATATACTATTATTATGTGTGTATTAAATTTAGTCACAATTAAAGAAACGTATTTGCTTACCATTAAACATGATTGTGTTAGGATTATTTCATGCGTTAACTCTTTACGGGCCATCGATGACGATACGAAGAGAGTTTGTTTGCCACAAGTAAACATACTGGTGTTTGGTAATTTCAAGAGCAGACATTCGATGGGACACACATCCACAAAGAAATTAGAAATGAAATTATGCGATTTCCACAGAAAATTGCCGCTTACTTCACGAAATCCGCACACTGACCACTGATTAATATATAACTAAACTGCAATCTTCTAAAAGGGCGCGAACTCACTTAACCAAACCTATAACCAATACTAACCAACTTTGTTTGTGCACACCTTATTTTGTATACAAACGGTACGCTTTATACGGTTTGTGCACACCTCTGGCACACCTTATACAAACGGTTTCAAACTAAGCGTACAGGAGATATGGACTACTGCAGAGCAGGGACGGTGCACAGTAGGCACACAGTATGCTACACTACAGGAACAAGGCACGAAATGAAAAACACGTACAACACAGCTGCTATACAGACCCTCACAACACGGATTTTCGCCAGGGCCAGGTTAACGTTAAGTTGGCAAACCCACATAAGAAAAATGCGTTAAACCAAAAAAACAAATATACCACAATTTTGCACTAATTTGAACTAATTTATACCCACCTTAAAAAATTTTGAACCGATGCACAACATCAAAATATACAACGTTGAAGAGTGGGTGCGCCAGGTTAACGTTAAGTTGGCAAACCCACACAAGAAAAATGCGATAAACTAAAAAAACAAATATAACACAATTTTGTACTAATTTTGAACTAATTTATACCCACCTTAAAAAATTTTGAACCGATGCACAACATCAAAATATACAACGTTGAAGAGTGGGTGCGCCAGGTTAACGTTAAGTTGGCAAACCCACACAAGAAAAATGCGTTAAACCAAAAAAAACAAATATACCACAGTTTTGTACTAATTTTGAACTAATTTATACCCACGTTAAAAAATTTTGAACCGAAAATTTTGAACTGAAAAATTTTGAACTGAAAAATTTGAACTGAAAATTTTGAACTGAAAAATTTTGAACTGAAAAATTTTGAAATTTTGAACATCAAAATATACAACGTTGAAGAGTGGGTGCGCCAGGTTAACGTTAAGTTGGTATTCCCACACAAGAAAAACACATTAAACAAAAAACAAATATACCATAATTTTGTACGAGAGCAATTACATTTCTTTATCGACGTGTTACATTTTGAGAAATTCAAGCCCACCTTTACCATTCGAGGCATACATTTATGAATGTATTGGTTCTGAAATAGACCTACATTTTAGTGGGCCTTCTATTCTATACATATGGAGTCCTCAGTAACTTGGTGGGGAAAAAATGCTTTCAAATGAAAGATATTGGACATATTTCAGAAGACATATTTGAAGAAGCTGATAAAACCATGTAAACATTAGTTCCCACGAAATGTTAAGAAAGGAATGAGAGAAAATACATGTATAAATATCGGAAAGTGAAAAAGAGTCGCAACTGATACAGAAGTTTTTCTGACGTACATTTTAGTTCGAGTAAATACATCTGACGTTTGTAAATTTTACATTTATAACATGTGAAGACCAAATGCTTTATTGTGATGATCCGTTAGTGTTGATCCGTTGTTTCAAATCAACGTTTACTTCACCAATTTTATTTTATATTATCACTTCACCAATTTAATTTTATTTAATGTAGTTATTAAGTAGTCTGTTATGTATATTTTTGTCGATGTTTCATGGCCGACTGGAAATATGTTGGCCACTTCTGTGTTATAATGGCGTAAATAAACGATTTTGATCCTTCTTCTGAATTCTGATTGTTAGTTATGAATTTTTAATTACACGCAAGGAATTAATATAATGATAACCAATGATTCTTTACTGAATTAGAGTATACTTCACTAAACTAATATAATAAGTGGGTACACTAAACGAAAGTATCTGTAGTATCTGATGTGTTCAGACGAAATTATGTTGTTTTCTTTGTTGCACTTATAATTTTATCTGAACGAGTTTCATATTTAGAAGCTGATTAATTATTTATCTGAACAACAAATTACAGTTTTTAGCGCACTGTGAGTATCTTAGAAGTACCCACATTTAATAGTTGACTAAAAAACATTTTCCGGGGATCGAAAAAATTATATGGTGTTGTTTTTTCAAAGTTTTTGCATATGTTTCCTCATTTCATTTTTTTTGGGGGGGGGGATTTTGTCGTTCAAGTATAATAGAATGAATGGTTTCCTTATTCTATCGAAAGTTCCAGACTTAAAGTTCGGCTTTTTGACATTGTACTCTTGTTGAATTAGTTGACTGTTGTTGTGCTATTTGGTTTCGGTTTTAAGAGTATTTTATTTTTGCATTGCATTAATTTTCTGTACTATATTTTATATTTATTATTTATACCATATTTCTTGTACATGTTGTAATGACATTCCCACCTTTTTTTGCTATTGCAATAGACATTTATTCATAAATAATTATAATACTTTTAATTATACATTTGATGTTCGATATCAAAACATTTATTCAATGAAAATTTCTGTTAGAATTGTGAGTGATAATTCAATTTCTTGTGCTTCATTGCATTCTTTTCATCATGACAATTAACATTTAACAGTACCAACAGTTGAATACCAAACAACATATTATTTTATGAAATGTACTTACAAAATTGTTAAGAAATAGTGAATGTAGATGGGGAATTTTGGCACGAACAGAAAAGCTGCCCTTCTCAGAAGGAAGAGAGAAAGGAGTTTCCATTGAGCTTTCTACCTGAGCATCCCCCTACCGTTTCCATCCCTCAATGCTACCTGTCGCGTACAATGCGCCTCCCCCCTACCTTCCGCTGGGCGAATGAACTCAGGGGGTTCAGGTACTGTGCGCAGGAAAAACTTCACAGAATAACGTTGATCATTTAGGAGAGCAGGCCGGCGAACAAAAGGTGGCGTTTCTTCACCCCCCCATCGTTTACTGGATTTTCCACAAGAATCTTGACGCGACAATATCTGTTGATTGCTGTGTCTTTCGAGCATCTCAGGATATTTCAAGTATTGTTTGATTACTTACAATTCTCCACCAATGGTCTCTTAAATAGGTATATGGAAGTGAAAGGGCTTACGTCATTCCACTTTGAAAGTGGAGAAGCACGTGTGTATTAATACGTAATGTTCCTTAAATAACATTGCATGTTACTCATATTATTAACATGACTGACGCAATTTGTTCTTTGATTAATAGTGCCTGATATCGAAAGATTATAACAACTTGTAGTTTACATGCTGTTTCCAGTAAACATGCTACATTACGTTGATGAACAAAAGATGGTGAACGATTTGATGACATACTAAAATCAGAGAATACTAACATGGTGTTCCTTAATATTTCCAAACTATACGGAAATGTAAGTAATAATTTCAAAACATATTAATACAATAAATATTTTTGCAGGCATATTCACATTTTAAATACTGAATTAGGCATAAAACCACCTACACTTTTTCTCAGTGATTCACATCCATAACGAGCGAACCAAAACAAGACAATCGGAATATAATAAAAAGCCATAAACACTTTGTACCTCGTAACCAGGGAGCAGATTTTAATGAAATGTGATTTTTTTTCACTTCAGAACAATGCCGTTTAGTATTATCATCTATCATGATATATTATAACAAAAGGAAATGACCAATTTTTATAAGACTTTTTGCCATTTTTCGTCGATTTCGAATAACAACTTTTATTTTTTAACTTCTTCCTTCATTTTATTGCATGTTTCGCTGATTTCATCAATTTTAATCTCATTTTTATGGTACTTGATTCAAATAACAATAACGAGATGCTCCACAGAATTCCTGAGTAGCCAACTCCATTTCTTCGCTCACTTATTGTAATGTCAGCTGTTGTATGTGTCGCAATTCAGCGCCAATGTCGGTTCAGCCGATTAGTCGGGATAACTAACGACAGAGATTTTCTGGTAAAGTACAGTCGAAAGCGAAACATTTAAAGTTGGGCTCACTTGAACAAATAGAAGTAGTCTCGATTACAGCAGTAATGTATTGAACAGAATGAGTTGCTCATACGAACTGTTTTTGATAACATTTTTTGCATCATTTTCTTTGCTTTTACGGTATTTTTAAAACATATTCCAAGCATTTTATTGATCATATTTGGCAATAATTTAGGTCATGGAAATGTACACACAATCATAACTTGGCGCACCATTTCTTAAACGTTGTATATTTTGATGTTATGCATCGGTTCAAAATTTTTTAAGGTGGGTATAAATTAGTTCAAAATTAGTACAAAATTGTGTTATATTTGTTTTTTTGGTTTACCGCACTTTTCTTGTGTGGGTTTGCCAACTTAACGTTAACCTGGCGCACCCACTATTCAACGTTGTATATTTTGATGTTGTGCATCGGTTCAAAATTTTTTAAGGTGGGTATAAATTAGTTCAAAATTAGTACAAAATTGTGGTATATTTGTTTTTTTGGTTTAATGCATTTTTCTTGTGTGAGTTTGCCAACTTAACGTTAACCTGGCGCACCCACTCTTCAACGTTGTATATTTTGATGTTGTGCATCGGTTCAAAATTTTTTAAGGTGGGTATAAATTAGTTCAAAATTAGTACAAAATTGTGGTATATTTGTTTTTTTGGTTTAATGCATTTTTCTTGCGTGGGTTTGCCAACTTAACGTTAACCTGGCGCACCCACTCTTCAACGTTGTATATTTTGATGTTGTGCATCGGTTCAAAATTTTTTAAGGTGGGTATAAATTAGTTCAAAATTAGTACAAAATTGGGGTATATTTGTTTTTTTTGGTTTACCGCATTTTTCTTGTGTGGGTTTGCCAACTTAACGTTAACCTGGCGCATCCACTCTTCATTGTTGTATATTTTGATGTTGTGCATCGGTTCAAAATTTTTTAAGGTGGGTATAAATTAGTTCAAAATTAGTACAAAATTGTGGTATATTTGTTTTTTTGGTTTAATGCATTTTTCTTGCGTGGGTTTGCCAACTTAACGTTAACCTGGCGCACCCACTCTTCAACGTTGTATATTTTGATGTTGTGCATCGGTTCAAAATTTTTTAAGGTGGGTATAAATTAGTTCAAAATTAGTACAAAATTATGGTATATTTGTTTTTTTGGTTTAACGCATTTTTCTTGTGTGGGTATGCTAACTTAACGTTAAGTTAGCGCACCCACGGGACACGTTGTAAATTTTGATGTTCTGCATTGGTAGAAAATTTTTTAAGGTGGGTATAAATTAGTTCAAAATTGGAACAAAATTATGGTATAGTCTTTTTTAATTTTTGAATAAGTGGGTGTGCTAACTATACGGACATCCCGCCGCGCCGCCGCCGCAGGAGAGCATGCGCGTTGACGTCAAGGCGCGCGGGGGAGGGGCAGGTAGAGGTGTGCGGTAGGGCGACGCAAGGGTGGACGGGGAGAACAGGGGAAAGATGAACCGAGAGGCGAGCCGAGAGGCGGGCCGAGAGGCGGGCCGAGAGAGGGTCGAGGGGCAGGCTGGAAGGGGGGCCGAGATGGGGTCGAGGTGCGGGGCGAGAAGCGTGCCAAGGGTCGGGCCTAGAGGGGATCCCGGAGGAGGGCCGAGAGGCGGGCCGAGAGGCGGGCCGAGAGGTGGGCCGAGAGGAGGTCCGGGAGGCGGACCGAGAGGCGAGCCGAGAGGCGGGCCGAGAGGGGGTCGAGGGGCGGGGCGAGAAGCGTGCCGAGGGTCGGGCCGAGAGGAGGTCCGGGAGGAGGGCCGAGAGGCGGTGCGAGAGGTAGGCCGAGGGGCGGGCTGAAAGGCGGGCCGAGGGGGGGTCGAGGGGCGGGGCGAGAAGCTTGCCGAGGGTCGGGCCGAGAGGAGATCCGGGAGGAGGGCCGAGAGGCGGGCCGAGAGGCGGGCCGAGAGGCGGGTCGAGGGTCGGGCGAAGTGGGAGGCAAGGGTGGATGGTGGGGCGGGTGGAGGGGCGGGCCGAGGTGCGGGCGAGAGGTGTGCCAAGGAGCGGGCCGAGAGATGGGTTGAGAGACAGGGCATGTTTCAAATAGATCACTCTTCCATGTACACACCCAAGATCAGGAAACACGAATTAGCCGAAGGTTGATTTTTGAATTTTAATCACATTTTACTGTCATGCATTACAATGCGCATCGATACAAACAACTTTCATTACCCACTTTTCTTGATCCTTTTGAGATATTCCTCAAAACAATGTTTAACTAGTTGAACCCGTACGATTACGTCGCACAGAATTAGAGCTGTAGAAAAGGTACCACAAAAAATTCTGCATTACCGTGAATAAACAAGTTTTATATTTACCAAGATCTTTACACATACGTACATGGATATTGTTTTGGACTACAACAGCAATTAACAGCACCTCACCTAATGACTCATTTGTTTAATGTCATCACTGATATTTTTATGGAAAGGGACATATGCCAGACATCTAAGTGATATTATTGAGAGTAACAGGTTATTCATTAATAGTAGCTAAACCCAAGAAAAAGTGGAGGAAGGTTTGTCCTTTATTAGGTAACAGATTGAAGATAAAAGTCAATGAAACAGCGTACAATTTTTTTCTTATATATATATATTGAAACGAATTGTTATCACTAATGTGATAACAATGCGTTCTGGTGCATATCGAACGTTTGAACTGCGCGGCAGTGGCCGGCACACCGACGGAGTCGGGTGCCGGAGTCGGTTCTGTGCGAAGAACCGGAGGCCACGAATCACGTGCGGAAGGAAGAGTGTGAACAGTGGCGGAGAGAGATTCATGGAGTGCAGACGTGCTGGGTTGTACGGACTATCTACCGGAGAGAACAATGAAAGTGAGCGTTCTGCAATAGGACTGGAAAGGCGTGGTGACAAAGAAAGTGTGTGACGAAAGTGGAAGCGTTAGTTGAGAAGTGAGACGAGACAAAACGGGTACTAGAAGGTGGTGAAGTATCACAAGCGGTGAATGGTCAACACGTGGAGTGGGCAGAACAGTCTAGAGGAATGGAACAATGTATTCAAGTATCCGACATCATTAAGTGCAATTAAGGTGAACAGTCGATGACAATGACAATAAAAGCTGGAAACTGTGATGTAAGAGAACGAGAAAACAGTGTTTCATAATACAAGTGGGCGAGTCGTGTGAAGCTGCAATGCAACTCGAGTGTCATGAAACCGCTATTCATCCAAACAACATCGCTACGGAGGAAAGCGAGTAAATGAAAAGTGAGTTGGGAGGACTACGTACCGATGCAGTCGAAACGTTCTGGTAACGTTCCGAAGTAGACCACTGCGACCACGAGTGGGGTGGGAAGCGACCGACGGCGGCGAAGCGTCCTCCGCCCTTCCGAGCACAGCCGAAGGAAGCGGACATTCCCGAAGGGCGAGGTGGCGCGACAAGACACGTAAGAAGACAACGCATAGAACAAGTGACAGGAGCGGCACTGCGGGACTCCCCTCCCCGCGCTGGCTTCCTGCGGCACGAGGAGGCCCGAGCGCGGACGATGCGGCGCGAGGCGTCTGCCCGACGGCGGAGGTGCGAACATGAAACGGCGTGATTCAGACTGGAGTATCGTGAGTAAAAGCGGCCGGAAGATTGGGAGGGAAAGTAATTAGCCAGTAGATAACAGTGATCTTGAGTTGAGGCCCCCCCAAATGTTGAAATCATAATAAAGGAGTGAAGCCCCAGGATAACGGAGAAATTGTAAATGGGATGTAATTAAACACAGGGAAAGAACAGAGTAAATGCTCCTGTAAGCACCAAGGGCAACCAATTTGTATGGTGATTATTTATGTAATAAAAAAAGTTCTTGTTACCCACAAGTTTCTATTGTGCATGTGATTGGATCCGGAGCCCATTCCCGCGTAAGAATCCCTGTCCCCTTTTTTATCATAAATCTTGTGCAGAGTCAATCCACGACACGTTTCAATATATATATATAAATATATATATATATATATATATATATATATAATTAAAGAATGAACAATTCCAATATGCAAAAGAAAGAAATGAATAAAATAACGAATAGAAAAATTTTGTTATATGCAATCAAGGCTGTGATGAGTTTTTATAGACTAAGACTAATAAAGTATACTCACGTAGAATGTTTTTGTTCAGTAGAACCTCGATACGAGAATCGTGTGGATCGCTTTTTATTTTTCATTGGCTTTGCGCAGAGCCTCTTGTTTATTTCATCCCTTATTTCTTGTGTAATACAATATTCTGTTTATTAATATTAATTATTTAGTTGCGTTGAATATGTATTCATCTTCGATTATTACATTTTCACATCAAGTCATAACCAAGGGTATTCCTAATTCTTGTGTTATCAATATTTAAGAACGATTTACCCGACAACCCCGAAACTCAACACAGACAATGCACAAGTGATGAATGTATATCAGCAATTTGAACAACTCCCTCTCTGTAAATTTTTTAAATAATTATTTGAAATGTACACGGAAATGTGTGATAATTACAGAGATGGATGGACGGATCTATTACATAACATTCTGTGGGTAATAGATCTCTGGGCTTTATTTCTGGCGGAACGGTGTTCGACTCCGGCTTCGACGGAACAGCCAAGAACAACTACAATTCTATTGTAGTTGGTTGATGTAAAGGCGACTGCATATTCCACTTAGAAATTGGAATACGCAAGCATAATACTCTTAGACTTTGCTTTCTCTGACTTACTGTTACAAAACTATCTTCTACTTCCTTATGACATGAACAGAAATTTAGAAATGGCTTCATCAAGCGATGGAGAAGTTAGTTTCGGCAGAAGTCTGACACTACTCAGGAAAAAAAAACAAATCTCCGACAGCAAAAGGCTAAAAAAACAACCTTCATACACAAATATCGAATTCAACAAAAAATTGGCATCACTTTATAAGCGGATAGAAAGAGATCCAGAAAAAGAAATGAAACCGAGATGCAAAATATGCAGAGGAAAATTTCGGTAAGAAACCTTTTTTGATAATGTTTTAAATCTTTATTGGTTAGTTGCAATTTACATATGCCTGTTTTACTTATTACACGCAGATAATTAGAAATAAATAATGTTTTTTCGAATGATATTTGTATTTCGACGACGGTATAGACCAGGGCTGTACAACTTAGAAGGGTTAATGGGCCACATAACAAATTCTTCGCGGGCATCTTAAAAATTGTTAGCTCTTTAAGGGAAATCAAAATCGATGATAGCATCGTAAATGCCACACCATTTTCTACTCTTTAAGGGAGTATCGACAATGCAGGAAATGTAACTATTGAATTCCACTCCGCTGACGCGAATTCCTGTGAATTACGTGTCATTGTTGTGACTTGATATAGCTGTATGGCAGACCTGCACAGCATTTTGCACTTTCACTGACCTCAGGAGCTGCGTGAGGCAACTCGGGTGCAAATGAGAAAATCGATGAAGGGTGGGGATGAGACCCAATCTAGGAGTGGGGATCACCAATCAGAATGCGCAATTCGAAAGATAGCGCGTAAATTTAAAGAGCAATCGGCAAGAACATGACGTTCATGTACAGTTCAAGTAATATCGTCTTTTGTATTATATTGCAAATGTTTGTTCTCGGCTTATGATAGGGCGAAATATGAAACTACAACGAATTATACATATTAGATTTCGACACCAAGTATTATAATTGCTTGTAGGGCTTATAATGTAATTCGCTTTGATACGATATAATCACAAATTTAGTGTTCTGCTAAACATAAAATTTTGATACTGAATTGTTTTTGTTTGATGATGACAGCAATAAGCTATTTTTTATTAACTATGTTTAATTGAATATGACGGTTCTCTCAAAGCAAAAACATATTGTTCTTAAAAATCATGATTATTTTCGGTTCTAATTTCTGACAAGGGTGTAGAGTCGTTTACGAGATCGTATAAAAATATAAATCCCTTTGCATTCTATTTAACCAATACCCATGATTATCTTATGATTGTCCGTAACATATCGTCACAGAAGTTTGCTCGTTGATCTCTTGTATTCAGTTTCATAATGGGGAAAATGGTCACAATTACCCTTCTTGGAATTGCCACATATTCTATTTTTATGTCAATCTTCATGTGAGAGATTGCTCACATTGTTCATTTTTCTATGATTTGGAGATTATAACATTCCTGGTGAACAATCAATTATTAAATTGCAATTTTGTGTTAAATAGAATTAAATAATATTTTTTCTTATATATAAGCATAAATTTTGAAGCTATTGCTTTAAAATAATGCTTAAGAGTGACAATGAGCATGTTATTTTCTTTAAAAATATTAGAAAATGAAAATACATACAGTGGTGGAACACAAAGGTAGATATAGAGTAGAGCACAGAACGTAAACAGTGAATTATGACCCTGGTAACTTGAAATACTAGACATAATCCATTTAAACAAATGGGCATTTAATTTTGAAGCATGGATCATTATTAGACGCCCAGACATTCAATCTACGCGCCGCGTCGTGCTACGTCAGACTTCTCTCCTCCCCACGAAGTTTCCTACTCCCCACTACTTGCACTTTCGGCGCTGCCACGGGCAGACGATCGGCTCCCAAGTGCAGAATGCCCGCGGGAGCAGGCGTTGTGCAGGTCTGCTGTATGGTATCAGGCTTCTGTTTCCAATACAAGTTTACAAAACTACGTATTATATTTTTATGCAGTTGTGGAATCCACATAGATTTGTCAACACTGTGATGGAAACAGCGAGGTGTTCGCTTCTTGTTTTAATTGGACGTTTTCAAATAATAGATAAGATGTTAGCAGCGCACAAAGGGCAATATTTCAAACTTGCGTAGCTGTTTCCAATAATACGGGAAAGTATTTGCTGTTGTAGGACCACTAGTTTGTTATCAGGACCCGGCAATGAAATTTTCTGCCGAATTTCCGCCGTTTCTTCGCGCAGCATTACACAACTTTCCCTATACTACGTATATTACTCCGTATACACGTACGTATAAGAGAAAGAAAAAAGTAGATAAATACAGTTGATAAATTAAGAAAAAGACTCCCTTAACACGTGGTGTAGCCAGAATCCCTATTTTTTGGGTCCTTGATACTGGAAAACCAATTGAAAGCAAAACGACCGTCCGTCCGTCCGGTGTGTGTGAACAACACTAGCGCCTAAACTATGCGTACGATTTTTTCCAAATTGAAGAAACACTTGTTCATCTGGCCAGAGTCGAAGCTCTGAGATTTTGAAAAACATTCATTAATTTTTGGGGGTACTTTACATGAAGTCCCTGGACATTTTCAAAATTTTCTCAAAAACAGCTCCAAATTTTTTCTTTAAGCTTTTGACACGGACAGTGCTAAATGTACTCTATGAGATGACGTAAATACGAAATTTTTGTATTTTTTTGCTTTTTCAAAAATGACAAAAATGTATTTTTTTACTTGTCTCTCACGTTAATATTTACATTAGCGGCGATTTCTTGACATTATTATATTAATGAGTGCATGTGCTTTAAATAATGTCAAGTAATGTGTCTCGAAAACTCAATCGTTGTCTGTGAAAACTAGCTCCAAATTCCGCATTTTCAGAAACTGTCAAACGTCATTTTCTCATAAATGGCTCCGAGGTTTTTCTTCAAACTTTTGGAATGGATAGTGCTAATTGCACTCTTTAACATGACGTAAAGTTTATTTTATTTTATTTTTCAAAAATTACTCAAATGTAATTTTTTTGAAAGGTTTCTCAAGACTTTAATATGTACACTACCAGCAATTTGTAAACATTATTATATTTGTAAGTGTAAATGACTTCAAATGAAGGTTTTTGAAAATTCAAAAATTTTCTGTGAAAAAGAGCTTTAAATTTCCCATTTTTAGTAGCGTTTACACGCCATTTTCTTAAAAAAATGCTACAAATTTTTAAAAGAATACTGTCAGTTAGGACGAGGTTTTTGTGTTTTTTAATATTCTAAAATTAAAATTTGCGTTCTACCAATAGGAAACCGAAAAGTTAAGAAAATGTGAAAAAAATTTACTTTGGTCAGTGACAGATGGAAGCTGGCAAAAGTATGTGGCAATTCCGAATAGCTAAACCAGACCCATGGAAACAGAAAACGAATACGGGAAAGTTTGTAAATAATTTTCCACTTCTCTCTATCATTTTTACGAGCGTAATGAAATTATAATAAAACTGATAAAATAAATTTTTATTTTATTTATTTATTTTTATTTATCACATAGAACCCGTGCTACCACTGTTATTGTTAATAAGTATGATGATTATTAAATTATGTTATAAGGATTATAATTATGTCAATTAAATTAATAATTAATTTTGGGACGTGCTCCGGGACCTAAAACAATATATCAAGCACTGTTAGTACTTACCATTTAAGTTATATCAGCTAACAACTTACAGAACATTAATCACACTTAGGAAAAATTCAGCTCTCAACAAAATAACATAACATACACAACATCTCTTTCATCAATATTATTATTATCAAATCAATATCATTAACCAACATGTCTATGAATAAACTTTTCCTGTGAGTTCAAATTATCAAAAATTGGCCAACGATCTGTAGTCCAATTATGATTAGTAATCTGAAAAAAAGCAAAATGTATGTCCCTTTACATAAAAATTTCAGTGATGACATTAAACAATTGAGTATTTCCGATAAAATAAGTATTTGCTGTTATAGGAAAAAACAATATCTATGAATATATGTGTACAGATCTTGGTAAATACATAACGTGTGAATATTTTTGAATATGCAGTATTTTCTGTTGTAACTGTTCTACAGTTCAGTGCGATGTAATCACTGGGGTGTAGTTAGTATATAAGAAAGTTCATTAAATACTTACAATTGGTAATAATCGTTTATTGTAATATCATCTGTAGTAACAATTACAATGGTTTAAAAACGAAACACGTTCTCTAAGCAAGAACTTCCTCGGCCATTTTACTCTCCCATTTCCAGCCAAATTGCGAAGATATGCATGATGCAATCTTCCCGTTTCCATTCTCCTTGCAAATGTCGTAGCTTTTTACAAAGGAAAGCTGCGATCTTTTCAATACAGAATTTCCTCCACTCCTATTTTTTTTTCTTTTTTGGTACCTCATTTCTTTAAAACCGTTCGCTGCTTTAAAAAGGATATCTTGTATACTCGTTCACATCTACGGTCCTTCCAGGAAGTCTCCTAAAAATTCACTTCTTACTATTAGAGCAATTAATAAACTTTAACGAATGCTTCAGTTCAATGACCTTACAGGTTTATGGTGCACATGTCCGTGTATTTTTACCAATAGCCTGATTCAAAAACCAACTCGAGGCTCAGTTCTAATAAAAAATGAGCAAAACTCTCATATGTAATGCTTTTCAACTGTTTTAAAAGCCTATCCCCCAAAATCCCACCTTCTAAAATACGTAATATATTATAGTTGTTTAAGGGCGAAGCAAAACATGTTTTTTATTAACATTTTATTTACTGCATTGATTCTCATCGAACAGGACTCTTCTTTACATTTAATGCTTAACGTTTAGCGACCGACACACAATTTCTTATTATCCTCAGGCCAAATGGTATATTCTGATTCGATACAGCCGTAGTCAGATCCTTCATACTTGAATAACATATGGCATTTAAATTTTCCCGTCGGGAATTTTGGAAATTTCTTCAAAGGAAGTAATTTGAAAGGTAATCCGACCACACGATTTGAACCCTGAAAAATAAAGAAGTTTGTTTTTAAGTTAATGAGTATTATTTGTTTAATATCTAGTTATTTTTAGATAATTTAACGTTATTCTACATTGAAATGCTTTTTAAAAGTTTGAACTTAATTACGTAATTATAATTACACTTTGCACGTAATAACGAATACGTACTATATCTCGAATTCTTTTAACAAATTCAACATAAAATAAAAAATGTAGTGTGGCGGCATGTAACAGCGCCTTAAGAAATCCATAACAAAAGCTTGTTTTTTTTGTGCTCTCTGGCACGCACACGTGCGCCCAACCGCGCCCCACGCTGGGCGCCAAATTGCAACGTCTTTCGGCAGGTAGAGCGTGATCGCGGCTCCTCGCGTGGTGAGAGGAAGTGAGGTGCAGGGGCAACAAACTACATTGAAAATAATTAGCCGTAATTGGGCAATAAAACAAAAATTAAACATTTATTCCCGACCTACGGCCGGGGAAGTTACATAAAAAATCCCATGAGGTGGGATTGCACCCTACCTTGTTAGCTCGGTAAGATAAGAGAAAAAATTAATTAAAGAAAACTATGTTACAATAAAAAAAATGCCATTGCGCGGCACCGCTGAACTCTAACAAAAAGAAAAAACAGAGAAAAACAAAACACTCGAGAACTGTCGGTATTATTCTCCGCCTCGTTTCGAGGCGGGACGCCCCAAAGCGCGGGCGTGCGGTAGGAGTCTTATCTATTGTGCAGGTGCGTGCCGGAGTGGGCTAATGAAAGTGAATTGTGAACCAGGTTTCTGTAAAGAATGCTTTACAGCAAGAGAACTTAAAGCAAGAGATGGAAGAAGCAGAGGCACTGAAACAACTGTTTGTTTGTCAATAGAGGACATGCATTTGAAGGAACATGTGGAGTTTGATGGAAAAAAGTGGTAGGATATGTGGATATGGGAACAGAGATTGAAGATGACAGTTTGCCAAGTGCGAAAGAAGCTTGTGTCATTATGTGCACGTCAATCAATGACTCATGGAAAATTCCATGTTGCTATTTTTTATTGAATCGATGTCTGGTGAGGAACGAGCTAATGTAATAAGTGCAGTGGAAAAACTATATGAAATAGGTGTGCATGTTATTGGCTTAACATTTGATGGGGCTCCCTGTACTACAAGTATGGCAAACGCTCTAGGCGCTAGTTTATCTAATTTACCAATTTACGAGTATTTTTTCCTCATCCATGTATTGAGAATGGTAAAATATATGTAATTATGGATGCATGTCATATGATTAAGCTTGTTCGTAACTGTCTTGCAGACAAACAAATTACATATATTAACGGCAGGTGCATTAAATGGTTACACATAGAGTCTCTATTCTCTTTGCAGAAAAGTGAAGGACTGAAACTGGCAAACAAATTAAGCACTATGCAGATGAATTGGGGAAAATCAAATTAAAAGTGAGACCTGCAGTCCAAGTGCTTAGTAAATCGGTGGCTGATGCCCTATAATATTGTAATTTAGTGCTCAATCTTAAGGAGTTCAAGAATCGTGAAGAAACTGTGAGATTCATTAGATATTTTGATAGAATTTTTGATCTTCTTAATTCCTCCAGTTTATTTGGAAAATCGTTTAAGGCTCCTCTGAAGTTACTGAATGAAAACATTTGGGATTCCTTCATAACTGAGGCAATTTCTTATATAGATCAGCTCTGTATTTGTAAGGATACGTTGCAATCAATATTGTTTTCAAATAGGAAAGTTGGCTTTCTTGGTTTAAAAGTGTATCTGTTTAGTGTTAGAGGTATCTTTAATGACCTTGTTGCTTCGAATAGAATAAATTATCTCCTGACTTATAAACTCAGTCAAGACCACTTAGAATTATTTTTTGGCCTAATACGGCAGAGAGGAGGCTGGAATAACAATCCAAATGTAGGTAATTCAAAAGTGCGTTTAAGAGACTTGTCATAAGAAACGAGCTGAAAAATGTAAATTCAGGTAATTGTGCTGCTCAAAGTGAGGTGAACATTCTGCAAGTAACGAGCACTTCAACTTTCAGAAGCAGCCAGCTTAGTGAACCTGCTGATGGAGCAATGATTTCCACAGCATCATTGTCAAATGTAGATGATGTCCCTGTGGTCAGGTCAGTGACACTCTCTTTATATATAGAAAATGTGGTTAAGTACATTACTGGGTATGTTGTAAAAAGTGTCAGAAAAACTTTGCAGTGTGAGCAATGTGAAAGAGCTTTAATACGTTCTGAGAAGTTTTGCTCTTTTATTGTTTTTAAAGATGAAGGAGGCCTCATTTATCCTTCTATTGATGTTACAAAAGTCTGTAGACTCACTGAAGGATATTATAGAACATGTACATTTAAGAACTTGAATTGTATATTAAAACACAATATTTCTCTGACTGTGGAAAAAGCTGTCATTGATTTAGGAATATTTGATTCATTGAGAGATCATGCTCAAGATTTAGATCCACTGGATACTCATGTAAAAAATCTAATTCAAATTTTATCGTCAACCTACCAGAAAATCCGTATTATACTCATCTCAGGAAATCAATAAACAACGAACAAATTTCAGGTCAACTTACAACAGATTGGCAATATTTAAACATCTGTAATAAATGCATATGTTAAATGTTTTATTAATGTATTTTACTGGGTAATGAAATGATACACGGGTGTGAACTTCTCTTTGTGAAAAAGCGTGTTCATGTAAAAATGCTTGCTATGTATTTTATCTTTAGTTTTAAACAATAGGATTATTTGATGGTCTCCTATAATTATCCATTGAAAAGAAAGCAATATTTAATGTGTATTCTAAAAATGTGTTAATGTGTATTCTTCTTTTTTGTATAAAAATTCGTTTTGAGAAACATATATTATAATAACTTATATTTGTGTATGTTAATTTATTACGTGAACCTTGTTAATTGACCCCATAATTTTCACATAATAATAATACTGCGATTTTGTTTAAGTGACTGATGACATTACGTCATGGTAACCCCTCCGGCCTTATACAATGAATTTTTTTAATTCGCGAACATCCTTCTCAACGGGGCTCGTGGCCCCAGAAATGTAATTACCCCTGTTAAGATTCGTGTTATAAGGCAGGATGTATAACAATTACCTAATGTCATCAGTCACCTAAAAAAATCGAAGTATGTTGATTTTTTTCGCTCCACCTTCGCACTAACGTAGAAGTTACGGTGGACGGATGAGAAAACACAAGGCCGCCGCGCGCAAAGCGATGCTTCAGTCTACCGAGCCCTTTGCTAGTCTAGACGTCTCGGCTAGGCGTCTACCGAGAACTGACGTGACGTACTTCGTCACTTAAACTTAGATTCCCAACCGACTCTACCGCGACCGCATTGGCCAACACGCATCGCGCGATTTGGCTGCGCCAATAGTGAAAAACTAGGCGGGGGAGAGATACGTGATCTCGAGATCGAGGGAGGCAGATGCGAGGGTGAGATTCAGTCATTTCTATGGGAGAGACGCCAGCGACTAGTCGCGCATTCATTACGATGGGAGAGACGCCTGCGACCACTCTCAGAGTCTATTGAGAGCGCGGTCAGCAGCTACTTTTGTAACGGGGCGCCGCTCGTGCAAAGTTTGCTCTGCGACGCGGGCGACCGTCATAAAGGGGCCGTGATGAGATTCATGGGGGACGTGCGGGCACGTTCGATGCCGCTGCATCAGTAGAGGCCACGCCATTGCCGCGAGACGCCAGATCGCCGCGGGCAACGCATCGCCGCCACTTCGCCACCCGCTCATGTGTCGCCCGATGGAAGCCGAACGCTGTACGAGTGTGGGGGTCGAACGGACGAAGGAGTGCCCGGACTTGACCTGACAGCCGGCCGCCGATAAAGGACCCGGTCGTTGTCGCCGCATCGGGGCAGCGCAACCTCGCCGCCGCCGGCATCGCTGCCGCAGCCCGTGGCCAGCCGCTCGTCCGACCCGGTGAACGGGGAACACCAGCCGCGCGCAAGCCACCGCGCACCGCCTACACCGCCGCTGCTGCCGCCGACCCGACTCACGGGCCGATGCCGCGCCTGGAGAGGCGGAACACCCGGACAATGACCCAGAAGGGTCGACTCACTAAGCTAAGTTAGTTGTAAGTTAGGTTAAGACACTGTAATTGGTTGTGGAGGCTTCACCTCAGAATTATTAAGCTCAATGATTAAGAACGTCTCTTTCAATGCCTAATGCATGAAAATTATCCAGTCAGGCATGCGTCCTGCCCAACTTTTCAGCCGGGCGTACGAGGGAACTTGTCGCCGACGGGAATCGAAAGGTAAGTCGGGCCACCCCTGAGATCCGTCCCGTCGAGCCATTTTCCCATAAATGGCTCTAATTTTTTCTTCTAACTTTGCGAACGCTTAGTGCTCATTACACGCTTTAATATGATGTGAAGTTCGTTTTGGGAAATTCTTTTTAATTACACAAATGTAATTTTTATGAAAGGTCTCTCAAATCTTTAGTATTGCGACGAGCTCTTAGCTCGCGCTGCGACCCAAAACCCAGGGTGCCCTCGTGTCACGCCAAATTAGGAACCCTTTCAATTCGTCACAGCCCGTCGCGAAAGACACGCGCCAGCACCCGCGGTCCCCCTCCAACCCCGTCTTCAAATAACAAATACAAACAGTGACGAACTCTCTCCAGGGATCTCCCCGGGCAAGCCGCCCCACCGGACGGTCCAGCATTGTCAACAAAAGTAACGGAACTTTTCAATTAAGAGGCCCTCCCTGCGTCTGCGTAGGAAAATTCCCCAAATCATCATAAGGCGTCACAAGGGCGGCTGGGTGGTCCTGCTTTGTCTGTTTCTGCGGCACGGGCAAAATCTCACATAACAAAGAGAGCCAATGGGATGCCCAGAAAATGACATCACCCTAAGAAGTTCCCTATTAGCTTCCGACTTCAGTCGAATCTTCTAGAACTCAAAATTTCGGTCAATCACATTAGAAATTGCAATCACGTGAAGGGTCAGTGCAGTCATGCAGGAAATAAGCGGAGGATACGTGGTAGAGGCTTGCGAGAGAACAGAAACTTCAGACAGAACCAAAACTTGAGAGAGAGAGAGCAGAAACATTTCGAGAACGTAAAACATCTTCAGAGAGAATATTGGGAGAAAGCATCTGTAAAATTTTAACTTCTAAAAATTCATGTCGAGGAGTGGTCGACAACGACAGCCAGTGTTGATCGACCGTCTCCGCACTGGCCGTCCGAACACAATACAGGCAGACGCGTCGTAAATTAGAATTTGCAATTTTGTATATTATTTCTGTGTTCCTTTTTACATTCGTCCTATTGTTATACATTTACACATTAATCTTTAAGGGAGTATCGACAAAGCAGGGAACGCAACAATGGAATTCCGTTCCGCTATCGCGTATTTCTGTGAATTACGTGTGTTGTGATTTGATATAGCTGCATGGTATCAGTCTTCTTTTTCCAATACAAATTTACAAAACTTTTGCATTATATTTTTATGCAGTTGTAGAATCCACATAGTTTTGACAACACTGTGATGGAAACAGTGAGTTGTTCGCTTCTTGGTTGAATTGGACGTTTTCAAATAATAGCTAAATGTTAGTATGGCAGAAGTTGCAATATTTCAATCTTATGTAGCTGTTTCCAATACCACGGGAAAGTGTGTGCTGTTGCAGCTCCACTAGTTTCTTTAAATTTTGTTGTAAGAATAGAGTAGAATACACTTATTAAGGTATTTTTTCATAACCGAAAGTCCAAGCTTTACTGTTAACTCTGAATTTTTGAAAATTGGAAAAGTTTGAATTTTGTTTGGCGTCTTCCTACCAGGGACTGAAATAATAGCGGTGAAGGTATTTATACCGATATAGAAATACCTTTACCTCTATTTTACCTTTATTCAAAATGCCTTAAAAATACCGGTATAAGACGTCAAATACCGGTATTTTTAGAGGTATTTTACCTTTATTCGACGTCTATACCGGTAAAATTCCTTTGAAAGAGGTATTTTACCGGCATTTTCATGAGAAAATACCGGTATTTCAGTATAATCATGCAGGTTTAGGAGGGGAAACATTTTAATTTTTTACGCTGAGATGGCTTAGAGGAACAATTATGGACTCCGCAGAGTTTCTGACCGGGGGTCTACAGTTCGAGTCTCAACGGTGGCGTATTTTCGTCACCAGAGGATTGAAGTGTGAGCGACGGATGTTTGACCGTTGGCCCCAACAAACGCTCTGCCGAATGTGGACTGTGTGAGAGAAAGAAAGAGAGAGAGAAAGAAAGAAAAAGAGAAAAAAGCGAAAGAAAGAAAACGAAAGAGAGAAAGCACATGTAGGCGTGATCGAGTGTGAGTGGGCGACCACGTGTGTGGGGGCGCGAGCGCGGGTGTGGGGGCGCGAACGCGCGTGGAGGGTGCGAATGCGTGGTGGGGGGCGCGAACGCGCGTGGGGGGGTGCGAATGCGTGGTGGGGGCGCGAACGCGCATGGGGGGTGCGAATGCGTGGTGGGGGGCGCGAACGCGCGTGGCGGGTGCGAATGCGTGGTGGGGGGACGCGAACGCGCGTGGGGGGTGCGAATGCGCGGTGGGGGGCGTGAACGCACGTGGGGGGTGCGAATGCGTGGTGGGGGGCGCGAACGCGCGTGGGGGTGCGAATGCGTGGTGGGGGGCGCGAACGCAGGTTGGGGGTTCCAATGCGTGGTGGGGGCGCGAACGCACGTGGGGGGTGCGAATGCGTGGTGGGGGGCGCGAACGCGCGTGGGGGGGTGCGAATGCGTGGTGGGGGCGCGAACGCGCGTGGGGGGTGCGAATGCGTGGTGGGGGGCGCGAACGCGCGTGGCGGGTGCGAATGCGTGGTGGGGGACGCGAACGCGCGTGGGGGGGTGCGAATGCGCGGTGGGGGGCGTGAACGCACGTGGGGGGTGCGAATGCGTGGTGGGGGGCGCGAACGCGCGTTGGGGGTGCGAATGCGTGGTGGGGGGGCGCGAACGCAGGTTGGGGGGTTCCAATGCGTGGTGGGGGGCGCGAACGAGCGTGGGGGGTGCGAATGCATGGTGGGGGCGCGAACGCGCGTGGGGGGTGCGAATGCGTGGTAGGGGGCGCGAACGCGTGTGGGGGGTGCGAATGCGTGGTGGGGGGCGCGAACGCGCGTGGGGGTGCGAATGCGTGGTGGGGGGCGCGAACGCAGGTTGGGGGTTCGAATGCGTGGTGGGGGGCGCGAACGAGCGTGGGGGGTGCGAATGCATGGTGGGGGCGCGAACGCGCGTGGGGGGTGCGAATGCGTGGTAGGGGGCGCGAAACGCGTGTGGGGGGTGCGAATGCGTGGTGGGGGGCGCGAACGCGCGTGGGGGTGCGAATGCGTGGTGGGGGGCGCGAACGCAGGTTGGGGGTTCAAATGCGTGGTGGGGGGCGCGAACGAGCGTGGGGGGGTGCGAATGCATGGTGGGGGGCGCGAACGCGGGTGGGGGTGCGAATGCGTGGTAGGGGGCGCGAACGCGGGTGGGGGGTGCGAATGCGTGGTGGGGGCGCGAACGCGCGTGGGGGGTGCGAATGCGTGGTAGGGGGCGCAAACGCGCGTGGGGGGTGCGAATGCGTGGTGGGGGGGCGCGAACGCGCGTGTGGTGTGCGAACGCGTCACTATTTCCATTGAAAATACCGGTATAACCTTTACGGACGTCCATACTGCTGTAGACGTCCTATAAAGGTATTTTACCGGTATAAAAGAATAAAGGTATTTTATACCGGTATGAAAAAATACCGGTATTTTTACCGGTATTTTTTACTGGCATTCAATACGTTTTCGCCCTGCTTCCTACAACTACATAAATTAAGATAGAGATTTTTCCTCCAAATAGAATTTGTTCTCCAAAGTGAGTTCTTTCATTTCTTTTTCATTTTTTTTTTAAATTTTAGTACTTTTCTGGCAATATTGCGCGAAATACTTGCACTTTTAAAAAATTACAAAAAATAGATTTCCCCAAAAACGGCTCCGAAATTTTCTTTAAAATTTTGGTTGGGATAGCGCCTAATTTGTATACTCAATGAAATGACATCGTCCGTAATATTTACATTAGCGACAATTTTTTCACATTATTATATTGAGACGCATTGTGTCTCTGCGTCCCTCTCCCTTTCCCCACTTCACTGCAGAGGGCACTTCCTTTCAAAGATAATAGCCTTTGTGCGTAGCGGAAAGAGGCGTTGCAACCCCTCAAGTCCAGCGCCTTCTTCAGAAGGGTGCAGGCGTCATAAAACACGCCCCTTTGTGACCGCGCGCGACCCGGTGCCCGGCTCCAACCTCCCCCCAACCCCTGTCCTCCGCACCCGAGCATCAAAGTGAGAAAAGTTATCTCTTTCATGCATAATCGAACCATTATCTAGCGCCCTGAATGTAGCACAAATGCGCAGTAGCTGAGTCTGATCCACGAGCCCGTCCCACGAGACAAACAACCTCGCACACGTGCAAACCCTCGGATAGTTGCCGTGAAGTTTCTTTTAAAACACGGCCAGAACAATCACTGTCGATCACGCGATTCCCCAGCGACATCCACAGCACCCTCTCGCCAAACGTTCTGTGAAAAAGAGCTTCAAATTTCGCATTTTTAGTAGCTCTTAAACGCCATTTTCTCAAAAACGGCGTTAAATTTTTAAAAAATGTCAAAAAATTTACTTTTGGCGGTGATAGACGGCAGTTGGCAAGAGAATGTGTCGAGTCTGAATAGCTGGCCGAGACACAAGGAAATAGAAAACTAATGCGGGAAAGTCTGTGCCATTTTGTATCACCTCTAGTTTTTTGATGTTCTGGAAAGTAGGCGACTACTATTCGACCTTCTAAAACAGTGATTTTTTCTTCAAATATGGATGTTCGAACTTAACGTAATTTTTTAATAAGTTTTCTTCTAGAAAAGCCCACCTGTTTTAGAATTTCAATTTTGAAATAGCATACTTTTGAATTTCTTCTTTGTTGAAGTAGACGTTAGTTACGAAAATTATGTGGTTGCTTTCTTTGGAGAAATTTTATTGTTCATACGACATTTATTTGTTTATTAAGTCTTCTTACGAAAATACACGGTATATTCTACAACATTTTCAATTATATTTTAAATTGAATTATGAGCAGTCCCACAACGTGTAATTGAATTGCGTTTTTTTCGACATTGTGTTCTTTTAAGCCTCCAAACCAATTATACAGATTTCCATTGACTTACGAATTGTTAATAATTTTTTAAATTTTGAATGGCCAATTTCTCGTATGTTTTTACACATTATTAAGCATTACTTTGTAAATGTGAAAATTGAGTTTTTGAGGTACTTGTAGTCACATTCATTTGTTTTTGCTATGTGAATTGCTTTTTTGCTTTTTGCTTTTTTTTGCTATTTTTGCTTTTTGATGATATTCAACAGGTTTAATTTCGTTCAAACTTATACGAATGCTTATACGAATTGTATACAATAATTTTAGTACTCAAAACGAGGAAATAATGGAACTTACCGCTGGAATTAAACATGTATTGTCTTTACCCATACTTTTTGATATTACTTCCATTAAGTCAGGTATGTACTTCTCCATTATTCCACACCAATTATCTTGTACGACGTAAATCTTCGCAAAAGTAGTAGTAGCCCATCTAAAGAAGATAATTTCTACCTGTTATTTTACAAAAAAATTAATTTAGCATTGCAATATTTTATTTGCATGAAGATAATCTATAAATAGAAAATATCTTAGGGTGAATTAAATGAAAACCTTAATATTTTTACCTCTGAATAATATGAACAACCAAGAGGGGCTCAATCAGCACGTACTTTCTCGCATTATAGGAAATGGTTACGTAATAATATAATAGTGCAATTTCTGCTCGACTAACACTTGTAACTTCAAAAAGTCTAAATCAATTCAAACGAAGCGCCTCTGGTGCATAACTTCGTTTATTTCAATAATCAGGAATATTAGTAATTTCTTATATCTACAAAGGAAACATCCATGAATAAATTTAACTGTTGCAATATTGCAGCACATTATACCGGTAAAGCAAGGATAATTTTACGCAGTCTTGCCCCGGTTACATCAAAGGGAGTTTCCAATGTTTGAATACCATAATCAGCGATAAAACTGTTTTCAAGTTAAATACAAGTATGTACAGTGCGCCAAGAACGGCTCTATGCACTGGCACCTTGCAAATGAGAGGGATAGCACTGAAGCTATATCGGTAGCATCTGCTTAATAAAAAACAAACAAAAAACAACCAGTAGATTGCGTTCTCATCACAATCACAAATTACGCTGGGAATGATTAGAAGCTCACATCGATGTAATCAAGGTAAGCTTGTCAGAAATTATTCTTCTCATTCTGTATAATGTGCTGCGTATACTGTAAGTTATAAATTCACGTTTGTTTCATGAAGTATCGCGGTGAACAGCAGTGCACTGGACTGTAGTCTGAGTCGGTCTGTGCTACAGCGCAAATGTTGTGAGTTCGGTGATCTGCAGTGCAGGGGTACAAAAGTGAATTGTGAATTTAAATACTCATGGCATGTGAGTGTGTGAAAAGAAATAACCAAGTGAAGAAGACAAGGTCAGTGAAAGTCTATCTGTAAATAAAAAGTATTTTTAGTATATCGTTAAGAAACAATAATAATAAACGTCTTTGAAAAATAATATGTTTTAATTCACCACCAAGATACGTTACCGTATGTATGAAGATATAAAACCTTCTACTCCACTCTGTACCTGCTGCTGAGTAAAGCCTTAGTGCGTTGTCATTCTGGAACGGAATTTAACTGGTTTCATGCGTTCATTACTCCAAACACATTTCAGATTTCTTAATTAATGCAGCGCATATTATCAAATCGGGTCCAGTTTTGCATTAATTCTAATTTCTGTGCTTGAGTTGCTGAATTATGTCAGAATATGTTGAGCATTACTTGAATCTCAAGTATCATATTTCCCAATTTAGAAATTATTCATGAAACGTTTTGAATTTTTATCGCCCTTTTAAGGTTTTCATTTGATTCACCAAATCCACATCGCTTTATTGAGCGTCAGAAACAGTATATCCGTTAACACGTACGCATCAAACCTCATGTCTGTCATTTTGATTAATCTTTATAGGCAAAGCTGAAAATTAAAGACAAATTCAAGGCCAATCATTAGTGTCAGAGAGCAGTTGTTTTAGAGAGTTCGTTAACCTCTCAAACACCAATGCGATATGGGCGACATGAGGAATGGTATGTGTAGATTCGTTACATACGAACACCCTTTATGATGAAGGCCTAAGATAAATTTGTGAAGTTGTAAGTTAAAGTGAAGTTATAAGTTAAACGTTATAGTCTCCATTTCACCCATCATTTTTTTATTTTTTATTTTTGTGTTATTTTATTATTATTATTATTATTATTATTATTATTTTATTAAAATTTATATTATATTATACATTATTTTATATTATATACATTATATCATTTATATTATATTATAAAAATATTATTTTATATTTATTTTTAATATTTTATTAATGGTGGAAACAACTTTACTATTGTTCCATTTAGAAAATTAATATTATTTAACTTCTCAAAAAAATGAAAATAAATACTTCGAACAACAGATCAACATATTCCTTACGTGATTCGGTTTTGTTGCTCAAAATGTACATTTCAATATCGCGATAAGTGATTAGAAGATTATTGGAGGTGGTCCATGCTTGGAGAGACTTGCATTAGACATCCAGAATTTTCGTGCATACTTCAAAAATAGTACAGTAACGTATTTATAGGTTTCTAGTTACAATAAATTTAATATGACAAAAGAGATGAGAACCAGATTTGCTTAAGTTTTCCTTAGGTACTCTTGAACACTTCAGGTTAATTAGCCTTACACTTCCTTCCTTCCTTCCTTACAATTGCACGATTGGGAATCTGAATGCACCCAAAACATGTAAAACATGAAGAAACAATTAGCAAGATAGATTGCTAATTGTCTCTTCATGTTTCACGTGTTTTGGGTGCAGTCAGATTCCCAAATCGTGCAATTGAAAGATTAAAAGATGTAGGAAGTTTTATCAGGCAAATCATTGCTTTAATTGGATGTATGGATTTTTGTTTACTTACTTCCATATTACTACCCATTTCGACTGTTGTATTCCAAAAACCAGTGGCACTGACGAAATCATCTTGATCCTTGTTCGGTTCAAAATATATTTTCATATTTTCATCTGTTACGTCGTCACAAGTTTTCAACTTGTGAAGTTCTATGTACTTATAGGGACCCTGTATGTAAAGTAAAAATTTTACAAATATATGTTGTATATAATACCACTATTGTTAAATTCAGAGTACACTAGCGGCAATACAGCAGCACATATTTCATGTATTATTGATATTAATTATGTAATACATTCTGCCAACTATCCTATGAATACTTCAGTCATCAATCTAAAAATACAAACGTTATAACTTCGGATTTCGCTAAAATTCCATCCATTTGACATCTCTGAATTTTCGAAAATTACAAATGTGTCAAATATTTTGAAAGCTTTCTTGCAACAATATTATTAAACATTATCAAACATTAACATAAGAAAAAACGAAATACATTGTCTTTTTCAGAAAACCTTATTTTAATGTTGCGCATATTTCACTCGAAATTGCTAAAACTACTAATATTTCTTAAAAATGTACCGATAATTAAAGAACTAAATATGTAGAATGAATTTTATTTGAAAGAAATATCTTTATCTCCAATATTGTCGTAAGAAGAAACAGAAAAAATTCAAACTTTTGCAATTTTCGAAGATTTGAAGTTAACAGTGAAATTTGGACTTATGGTACCTTTAAGAGTGTATTTTACTGTATCGTTAAAAGAAATTTTAAAGACAAAATTGGGAGCACTTTCGAAATGAAATATTTTCAAAGTCGCAGCTCTTTCAGTCTGACCGGATTGATCGTTTGGAGAAAAATCTATATCAATTTGATACACAAGGCTAAGGGTTATAGAATGTGAAGTCCAACATCATCTGGCTAGCTAGTATAACACAAATCGTTTTTTTAATTAAACACAGGTTCATCGAAGTATATGTATATATACACATATATATATTCTAACGCTTCTCCCTTATGCGTAGTAGCGCATAGGCAGACGCGCAGACGAATGCTCGAAAACGAGCTTTTGAAAATCTCAGGGAAGCAGAATCTTACAAGTGACAATGTCTGACCAAACACACACACAAATAATAAATCAAAACACAGGAATTTAATAAAATCCAAAAATCAAACGAAAAAATTATTACAAATTATGTTATTGAATCACTCAAAATACTTGTCCACCTTTGGCGGATTAGAAACTGAAATTACTTATTGCAAAATAACATTAGCCTGAATCTTATTCTGACTTGTGCACAGTCTGCTAAACCATTCAATTACTTTGTACAACATTTACTTTAAATCCTTTTATACAACAATAAACATGACCCTTTTAAGACATTACAAAACATAACCCCTTATAATTACAGTTGTCTTTCTTTTCTCAGATCTTTGATCATTAAGGCAATTGAATTTACTAGTGTTTTCAGTTCATAGTCTAGCAAGGCACAAATTCTCTCTAGTTATTCGGCTGGCACACAAACGGCGTTCTGAGCGCGCCGCACGAAAGCCGTAACCTACGCCAACCTTGGCCTTCCCCCTCCGTTCGGAGGTTACCTGACCTCGGCAGTTGCAACGTTGCGGCAGCGAAGCGATCTTAGGCCCGGGCAGCGGCGTCCACGGCGTCGATTACACGCGGCGGGGAGCCGGCTCTCGTCAGCGCGTCGCACGTAATTCGCCGACCTCTTTGTCTCTTCTTCTCGTTCCGGAATACGCAGCTAGTCCGTCTTGTCCCGTCTCGTCCAGATCCGTCCTGCCCTCGTTGGTACGCTTCCGTGCGTAGACAATGCACGTCGCATTTTATAGCAATGCGAATAAAAAGTTCTTTTGCGTACAGTGCAGCTACATATAAGCAGTAAAGCGTTTAGTTCTTCTGCTGCACGTATTAGATTGCAGTGATCGCAATCTCACGCCCACTCAACTTCACTTCCGAATTCACAGCGTTTCACTATTAATTTCTGCTCGAAACGTTGTAATTATTCAACTTTGATAACTTTCGTGCCCTATTTCCGACACAGTCTCCTGGAATGCATTAGAACTATTCCGACGTATTCTAGCTAACACAGCATCTACTATGAAAACTCCTAGGTAACTGTAGATGTCGAGAGAGTAGCTGGATGAATATTAACCAAGTGCGAAGTGGCAAGAGACAAGAGAGCTTTTCTTTGGCTGTCGGTGGTATTTATCAGCACCTCTCCTCAAATGTAGGGGGGAGTTCCTTCGCCTCCCTCCCTGGCGAGCAGCTGCGCGCGTCGCAAGCCCTTCATGCGGTCGGCCGGAGGTTTTCACGGGCTGCCGCCACGTCGCGCTCCCGCGATTATCGCCGTGTATATATGTGTATATATATATATATATATATATATATATATATATATATATCTATATTGCGACGGAACACGTCGTCTCTGTGCGACGCACCGGCATCAATCAACCTATGTAGGGTCAGGGCGTTTATACCCCACGAGAAATCTTTCTGGCGTGGGTGTCACCGGTACCGTGCAGCGCTCCTGTCGCCGCTCCGTCACCAGGCCCTGCCGGTTGTTTATTAATTATCTAAGGTATTCTCCCTCCAGGAAATCCTACTTGGTTAGTGATAGGGGGAATCACACAATTCACAAGTGATTTAAAAATTCATTCATTAACCAAAATAAGTCATACACCATTTACCAAGTTACAGCGGGCAAACCACTGCTTTGCCTCGTTCTAGCGTTACACAATACATGCAATTACTTCCTAGAAATAACTTTAGTGATTCGCGTTCAATGCCTGACGCGATTATCACTCTTATCAATGCACGAATTAATTACGTAAATCTTGCTTCCAGCTGGAGCTACCTGAATAATACATTAAAACGTTCAGCGCTCTAACCTCACGTTTACTCCTTTTAAACATTTAGATTTCACACTGTTTCCTTTAACATTAATTGTTACCCTGCTTTGTGGTCGGCTAGCAGCGCCTTCCACATTAAATTTAATTTACAAAAACACTTTGACGCAAAAGATATTTGCAAACTAGGATTGTTCATAATAGTCTCTCCTGAGTTTATCAGAATGTTCTACCTTTTCATCAATTTATTGAATTTCACGGGTACTCACGCTCGTTCTCCACAAGGCGATGTAATACCTCTAGTGACCTTCCCTCTCGCGCTCCGGCGGGCGTCGGCTCGCAGACTAGCAGTCGGGGCTGGGCGGGGTTGATGACCTCTCCGATTTCACGGCCGAGCGAAGGGCTGGGCTCCGCGCGTTCGCAGAGTAGCAGCGGCGGCGACCTCGCGGTGCAAACGTCGTGTTTCTCCGCAGCGTCTCTCCCCCTCGCAGACTTCCGTGTTTATCGGACCAGCTTCTCGGATGCGAATCAGGTCTTTTTTTTTCATACACGTGCCGATTGTTTGTGAATTCCAGGAATTTGGATGTCGTTATTCTTTGGAGCTGATATTCATTTTGGAGGTTTTTCCGGCGGCGGGCGACTCGTTCTCGGCAGCCTGGTCGACAAAGATGAAGCGGCGTGGGGCGTCCGCTTCCACGCTTTCGATGCCTCGGGAACTATATAAATTCTCTGTCGGGCACAACTTCAGTCTCACAGTCCGATTTTGTTCCTGGCCGGAATTTTCCTCATATACGAACTTCGATTAGTAGCTCACTGAAGAATCTCAGACTCTCTTAAAATCCTACTCGCGTAACCTCACTTCCGCGCACTTTCGAAAGTCTTGCTCCGTTGGAAATTTTTACAAGAATGTTTCTCCCCGCAGATTTTCAGGATGCCCTTTTCCCCCCCTTTGGCGTGACCTGCACCGGCCAATGGCTAGTTTGGGGCTTATCTGCTCTCACATCATTGGCAAACGTCGTTCTGGTCGCGCGTTTTGAAATCAACCGTTGCCTGCGTCACTCTCTGACGTTGACGGCGCGCGGTTTTCAAAATCGCGTTGGTCCTCATTGCGTGCGGTCACAGCATGAATTCCTCATGGGACGACCGGACTTCGTCCGGTTCGTATATATATACTGAATTTTATATATATATATAATATTATTATTATATATATATATATATATACTGAATTATATATATATATATTTATAATATATATATAATATATATATAATTAATTTATATATATATAATTCGTATATATATACTGAATTATATATATATATATATATATATAATTCAGTGGCTTACGGAAAAAAGTTAGTTTTCTATACAAGAACAACATCGGCACCAGTAAAACAGTTTTTAAAATGGGTTTAGAGGTGTCACAAATCCCATAAACACCCCATTTTTCGGTCTTTTTGCACTACTTTTTAGAAAATAACGAATAAATATTATTTAATGTGATTTTTATCCACGGATGTTTGGTTGAGGTGGTGCCCAGGTTACCCCGCAACGATTTTCATACACACATACGTACTTGCAATACACTCAAGCACATATTTTCTCGCATTATTTCTAAATGTTCCGCAATATTATACTATTATATAAACCGGCAAAAGTGTGTTTTTTTCTTTAGATTTCTTGTAAGATTAAAGTAAAATGCCCTAAGTGTCATAGAGCCAATATTCACTGTTTACTTTGAATTTTTGAAAATTGCCAAATTTTGAATTTTTCAGCTTATTCCTACTATTACGAAATTGAATTGCGGAATACTATTTGCGAATTCCTACTATTACGACTTTTCCTTTAGTAAGTTTTACTCCATAGTTAGGTATTCCATTGTCATGTATATTTTTTTGCAATTTTAGTAGATTTCGCGCAATATTGCATTCAATATTAAAAAAATAATAAAAACAAGATTTTATCTCTTCTCGGCTTCAATTTTTTTCTTAAGTTTTGGTATGGATAGTGCTGAAACTACTGTATCAGACGACATAAACGCCATTTTGGTCTCTCCTTTTGTTTTTTCAAAAATGTCACAAATGTATTTTTTACTTGTTTCTCATCGTTATATTTATATTAGCGGCGATTTGTTCACATTACTGCATTGATTATTGAGTATTGATTGATTGATTCGTGTTTTCGGGCATGTCAACTACTCAGGTCATTGCTCCCGTAAGTGTAGTGCGTGTTTTTCTCCGGAGGTGGCGATGATCTTTTCCCCACTGGATGGCGAGATCTGGCGTCGACCTACCGTCGACTAGCGGGGTTTTCCCCTCAATCAGGTATCTCCCACCAGTAGGGCACCGCCCCAGCCGGGACAAGCTCTAAGCTCCCGACCGGTCTCTCGGCATGTATGGTAGTGTAATGCATGTTAGTGTAATTGTGTGTGTAAGAGAGAGAATAGGACAAGGAAGAGGAAGGAAAGATCGCGCGCGGCCCGTGGCCAGTTTGTTAGGGTATTGCTCCGGCATTCGCCTGTTTCGAGTGTTGATCGGAGAAACCACGGAAAACTACCGATCAGAGCAGCCGGCCGCTACAATTCTCCTCCAGACAGCGACTGAATTTGACCTAGCTGACAAACTAGTGTCGAAATTTCTGCCGCCGCGCCGTCGGGACTCGAACCTAGGACCTCCCGGTCAGAAGGACTGCACTGACATCACGCTGATGCACTGAGCCATCTCTCCCGGTCATTTATGAGTAAATGTACCTTAAATGATTTCTTATAAAGTATCTCGAAAAAACAAACGTTTCCTGTGAAAATGAGCTCAAAATTCCGCATTTTCAGAAACTCTCAACTACCATTTTTCAAAAACTGCTCCAAAGTTTTTCGTCAAACGTCTCGTACAAATAGCACTAATTGCAACACTTAAGGTGACATAAAAGTAATTTTGCTGTGTTCTATTTTTTTAAAAAATACACAAAAGATTTTTTAAATATCTCTCACGTCTTTAATATGCTCATTTCCGTCGCTTTGTATAGGTTATGGCGTTTGTGAATGAATGTTCTTCAAATTACTTCAAATGTAGTTTCTCGTAAACATGAAAGATTCCTGTGAAAAGAGCTTCAAGTTCGACATTTACAGTAACGCTTAAACGCCATTTTCATAAAAACGGCTCCAAATTTTTCAAGAAAACTTTCCATATAGGACGAGATTTTACTCTTTCATAATATTTCGGTTCTGGCATTAAGAAACCGAAAAATTGAGCAAATGTTAAAAAATTATGTTTAGGCGGCGATAGGCGGCAAGTGGCAAAAGGATGGGGCACGACCGAAAAGCTAGACCCGGCCAAAGAAATTAGGAAACTAACTAGCACGAGAAAGTCTGTGTCATTGTGTATCACTAGTTTAGTGAAAAGTTTAAATGAAAATATATTTCGTCTTTCAATTCAGTGAACATATCCGATTCATATAATTGCTTCACATCATTTAAAACATACTGCTTAAGAAGTATGCGGGAAAGTAAACTAGTGGTGCTACGACAACATATACTTTCTCGCATCATATCTAAATTAGCAATTTTCGAAATTTCAGAAATCAACGCCAACTAGACCGGCTTTAACTCTTTCTTTTAAGCGTCACTTTAACTATCTGTGGAAAAAACTGAAGAAAAAAGTTCCAGCAATTTTTTTAAAACCGATCTTTCTATTATTTACAATAGCTTTAAACAGAAATTACGCAAAAAACAACTTGTTTTATCCAAAATTTGTACCTTTTAAAGATCTAATTTTCTACACGAGATTTCATTTAAAACAAAAATATCTGTCTTCAATACTATACTTTTTCAATGCTAAATTTTTGTAATTTTGGAAAATTCTGTGTTCCCCGAAAATAGGACTTACACCAATTTTTATACCTATATTTTCTACCTCCTTTGATACACACAAGGTGAAAATTTGAAGAAAAAGTTAGGAGCTCTTTATAAAATGTTTAAAAACTGCCCATATTCACGCAAAATGACGCAAAAATTACTGATGTTTTCGAGAAATTTTAATGCCGTTATTTCAAGACCTGTCATTAAAGAACACATTTCATTAAGAAAATATCTCTATTTTCAGTACTGAATTTGCAATTTTCAGAGAGTCAGGGATTATAACGAAAATGAGACATACGCTATTCTTTCAAACTTCATACACGCTATCTGAGGAATACGTTTAATAAAAAAAGTTGAACCAAGTTTGGAGAAAATATTGAAAATGTTACCTACCTTTCATGTGAAGTAGCCCCAAATTTCAAAATAATCGCTTCAAACTCAGAGAGACTCGAATTCTTTAAAATATAATGTGGAATATCAAAGTTTGGAGAAAATTGATGGAACAGTCAAAATTTTTAGAATATTTTTAAAATAGCTGCAACTTCAGCCAGATCGATCTCGGAATATCAATTTTGGTGGAAATCCTGCTGAAGATTTAGCTGCTGGCGTTGTTAGCAACATACAGGTAAGCAATTTTTTTTGTTTCAAGGGCAAACCAAACGTGGATTTAGACTTTAAAACGTTTAGTCAGTATTACAGGACTTTCTATAAATTTCGGAAATAGTAGGCAAGAAAGTAAAAATGTACTTTTCCGGTATCAGGGGAGCCCAATATAGTATTTCCGTTAAAATCTTCAAATCTATTTTCTCCAGAGGTCCATGTCTTTTTGTCCATTACGTATTTCACTCCATATCCGTACGTACCAGAGAAAGTAATAATATTGGTAAGATGATGCCAACTTGCCTTAATATTTCATTTCTGCCAACTCACATGCAGATCAATAATATTTGCAAGTTGCCCTCAGAAGATCAAATTTGCTTCGGTCAAACACGGCACAAACATCCTTGAAACGTACCAAATAACTATTACCACATTCTGGTAATTGTGTTGCCACAGCAATGACTTTATCTCTGATGCAGAATTATCAATATATGATGCAAATTCTTACATCTGTTTGATACGTTATGACGAATTCTTCGATTTGAACTGACAACTTGGAATTTACCGTGTTTTCCGTTCTTTGTTCTTAATAATTTAATTATCACGGAACATTTTAACTCACCATATGATGACCTAGTGATGTAGGCATCATTGCAACCGCAACGAAGAATACCAAAATTAGATACATCTAGGACGAAGAGAACTCTCTGAACAGACTCAGAACTTTGCATCCACTCATTAAATACAAAACACTTATTTGTGATATTGCATAATAGTGAGTGAGAGCGACAATACATTAAAAAATAGATATTCACAATTTACATAGATACTATCCACATAATTTGTAACATGAACGGCTTTTTGTTTGATATCTGATGAATGTTCATTTCAATAGCTCGTATGACGGTCATAATAACTCTGCTACAATAATAAGCTTTTCTTTGTCTCTTTATGAATTAATTTTGTACTTAAAAACCAGTTCTATGTCTTACCCTACAAAAACACTTAAATTGTTTCTTTATGTTCAGAGTTTCCAGCTCAATGAGGAAAACTGACGATGAAATTCAGATCCAACTGTGATACAGAATGTACCACTTCTTGCGCAATGCTCTAAGCGTACGCAATGGGCGTCACACAGGAAGACGTCGCAATCGGTCGCTCACAGTTGAGTTGCTTCCAACAATCCTGTTTCCATCCAACTATTCTGTTGCTCTTCAATGCAAGGAAGTATGTGTAATGGAAGCATTCGAAGTGAGCTCGCGCGCGTCTGGGCAGTGGAAGCAACCGCAGGAACGCGAGCCCAGGGCGAGTCGCTGCCCGCGACGTCGCTGCCTGGACATACGGAGCCACGGGCACCGGAGTGGACAGACTTGGTGGAGTGACTGTGTGTGAGTAATTCTGTCTACGCGGACTGTGTCATATTTGAACACAATTGAATCATATTTACATAATGAATTTAGAACATAATACTAATTTACACATTCAAGAACTTGGCTCATAAAATAAGACCTAAAATATGTGCTCTGACAATAAATACATGAATACACAATAACATAAAAATACATAGGAAATCTTGCTGTGATTTATACAATTTTTACAATAATAGTCTTGATGTGATTCTATATAATTTTACAACTTAAATAATTTGGTGATGCCATTAAATTTTACAATAAAAATCTTGAAATGCTGCTATACAATTTTACAAACAATCTGGCTGTGAAGTTATTCAGATCTGCTTTTATGGTTATCATGTCGGGCTACTGATCCCAAGTTTGCGAGTTCAAACCCGGTCAAAGTAGGAATAGATGCCAAAAATCGACGACATGCATGCGGACACTTGTCGGCATATAAAACAGATCCCACGAAAGGCACTTGGCCAATCCTGGCAAAATTAAATCCTCTAGCACTGATCAGAGTTTAGCCATCTTACATCACTAAAAATCCCTGCATCCTCTAGCACCATAAAGCAATCAGAATTTCGATTTGAACTACTGGATAAGATTGCTGACATTGTTTCTAGGCCTGCGCTATCTGGTATTCAAATCAAACTTCAAAATTGGCGTACTAGCGCCCCTAGGGAAAACAATGGCAAACTACCTTAGGTACACTCGCCCAGGACCAGTCAAACCAAGAAGGCGCTGTGGGCTTGTGAACTGCCAACCACAGAGAGAGGTGCTATACAATTTTACAATAATACATTTTGCAGTGGTGATGTTATACAGTTTTACAATAAAAGATTTCGCAATGATGCTATACAATTTTACAAAAAAAATTGCCATAATGCTATGAATTTTACAATAAAATCTTGCAGTGTCACTATACGATTCAAAAGGAACCATCGAAATGTAATCATTTACATTAACGAGTCCAGTTCAGGTTCAACGACTTAATCAGAGAGCAATCACATTTTAACTTTTTATGGCAGATTTCAATAGCATACTGTTGTAACATCAGTGATCATCTAAGTAATCTGGGATTATTTCCAGGGCAATTCCGCAGCCATACTAACGGGTTGTGATCTGTTTCAATCTTAATTTTCTCCTGCGCATTTGATTAATACCGCAATTTCTGCAGCTCCCAAATGACTGCCATAAATCCGCAGCATTTAAATTTTTTTTCAGCATCTGATAATTTTGATAATTTCCTACTTAAATATAGTACTGATTTTTCGTCGTCATTCTCGTCTGTATGAGCTAGAACTATACCTATGCCTCTCGGGCTCGCATCGCATTGGATTCGAAATTGCTTCCCGAAGTCGGGATGCTCTCAGTGTAGAATCGCAACATGCTTCGCGCAGCACGTTAAATGCAGTTTCGCATTTCTGTGCCCATGGCTTCCCCTGGCGTTCCTCCCCCTGCCACAAAACAGATAACAGGGCTGACATTTCACCGAATTTGGGAATGAATTTTCGGAAGTAACTAAGCATACCGATAAAACATCTAATTTGTGTTTTCGTCTGCGGTCTCGGTTACTCGCACATCGCATTAACATTGACTTCTACTGGGCGCATTTCCTCCATTCCTACATTGATTTTAGTGAATACTTCATGGATTGCTGCAAATTTGTCTTCTTTTCTCTGCAGGCGTGTATTGTTGTCATCAAACCTAATTATCACAATGAGTTGCTCAAAACGTTCTCAAAGCATAAGTAGCAGTAAAAAGGACGACCTATCAGATTAGACCAAGAATCGTGTACACATACGTTTTTATCCTTATTTGCACTCATGATTATAAGAATTCTGATCAGGGCATACACTTCTGTTTTATTTCTTCTAAACGCGTGATATTATTTTTTTCTAAACGTTTCTTCGTTCGAATATTTTATTATATCACCATATTATCTTGCGTATAAAATAACATTACGGAATCTTGAGGAGAATATCACGCACCAGTTTGAATTACTCCTGACTGCTTCTTGGCCATATTTTCAAGAGATCTTCTAGATATTCTACTCTGTCTTTTAACGTACTACCTTCTTCATTTGGACCGATTTACATCCTGATTTCCATGTAGTATGTCAATAACTGAATCTGAACTACTTTCATCTGCTCTGATGCTGGCATCACTTATCCGATCTGTTCCATATTCCATGACGTCATTTTCATCTTCACTTTCATTTCAAATTCTTTCAATAGAAAAATCCGTAATCTTAGTGACATTTTATGACTTTAATAGCGCTGTCAGGGCACACGTGCGCACCTGACCTGTTCGGAGACTTCCGTGGAAGTTACAAGGAGGCCTGCCTAGAGCGTTGATGCCAGCGTATGCAACCAGCATCACACAGGAAGACGTCGCAATCGGTCACTCACAAGTTGAGTTGCTACCTATCCAACAGAACATTCAAAGTAACACACTTAAATCATACCCCACCCATCAGACTCATCCTTGGTGGCGTTCCCCATGCAGCGGTCTTTTACCCCACACTTTTCTCGCTTTATACCAACGTCTTATCAACATCTTCAAATCTGCAGCAAGGCTCCATCTATGTATATCAAAGACATTGCCCCAATGTTTCCCAAATACCGCCGCCCGTATCGAAACAAATACTTCAGAGAAACATTGATCACATAACCGACTGGGCTAAGGGAAACAACCTCCAACTAAATAAATCCCAAAAACACCCCCGAAACAACCCAAAAAATCCGCAGCAATTTTCTTCCATCGCGGGAAACGATCGAAATCCCATCCTCCCTACTTAACACAGACAACACCTCTACCCTCTGGATAGGTATTTGTACTAGATTCATCCAAATAATTCTCGACCGTAAAACTTGTTTGGTCCGAAATATCGACTATATAACAAAAGAAGCAAAAAGACAACTAAACGTCTTTCCCCCGTGATATCACATCTGCTGACGACGACTAAGACCAATATATACTTCTATTACAAAAGCATAAAGTTCAACTGTGGGTGTTGTGGTTTGACCACAAACGAAACCACAAACGAAAACACCAATTGATCAAAACACAAAATATTTTCATACGTTTGGCTTTCCGATTCCCACCAATCACAAAATATAACGTACTAAGCAAATTCTAAACATGGCCACATTGACAAAGACATACAAATCAGCTAAATTAAAATAATATTAACAAAGTCTTCCAAAACCATTGACCAAATTCATTCATTGCAAGCAACATCAAATCATCATCACATACTCATCAAACATCCTAATATTTTCTCACCCACGAGACATGGAACAACTTACCTCGCCAAGCCCATAAAGAAAATAACTCACCCACCGAAATCTGACATCATATACTTTTAGATGTAGACAATCAGTCCTGTCATCCATAACAACTACTACAAAAACTATTTATAATTACCCCTTCTCTCCGTCCCCTTCCCGTCCTTCCTCACCAAACAACAGCTTGTCTGGAGCATCGACAGGAACATTACCACTAATCCCACTCTTTCAATTCGCTACACAAACTAGCCTTTACTCACACAACCGGGAAGAGCTTCACAAGCAGACCGAATGACAACAAAGACAAGAAGACGACTAGTCCAGTAGGTAATACATGCTACCCGCAAAATGGTCGTAAACACTTTTTTCTTTGGGTATGCTGTATGTACTCATGCACCGGTTGAAACCAGAAGATTTCGATCCTCCTAGACCCTGTGCTAACTCCGAGGGCTGGCATTTCCCCGCCTCTCCCGGAGCCCCAAGAAGGGGCTCAAATGGGGCGCTTGTTCACCTCTAGGTAACGACCCTCCTCCGAAAGCCGGGCAGCCTAGTGTAATGGCGGATACATCGTCCATGTGTTGGCGGGCCTTGACCAGCTTGTCGGAGTCCGCGCGTGCCGCTGGACCTAGCGTGGGGCGTGGCGAGGCGGGGATAGGCGTGGCGAGGCGGGGTGAGGCGTGACGAGAGGGGATGAGTCGGAATGAGGTTTGGCGTGGCGTGGCGGGGTTAGGCGTGGCGAGGCTGAGAGAGGCGGGGTGAGGCGTGACGAGAGGGGATGAGTCGGAACGAGGTGTGGCGGGGTGAGACGTGGTGAGGCGTGGCGAGGCTGAGAGGGGCGGGGTGGGGCGTGGTGAGGCTGGGAGAGGCGGGGTGAGGCGTGACGGGGCCGAGTGAAGCGGGGTGAAGCGGGCTGTGGCGAGGCGGGGTGAAGCGTGTCGAGGTGGTGTGAGGCGCGGCGAGAAGGGGGCGGGGCGAGCTAGGCGGGGCCGGGCGAGGCGAGGAGGGACAAGGCGGAAGGGGTGAGGCGTGAAGAGGCCGGGCGGGGAGGGGCGGGCGGGGCGTGCACGGCGTGTTCGTACGGGTTCGCGCACGTGGCGGCGTCCGAGGACCTCCTTCCCAGCGAAGTGGGCCGGCGTCACGCACACTGGCCGAAAACGTGATGCGCCGCAGAAACACCACTAGTTCATTTCTATTTTTACATCTCTTTTTTTATATTTCTTCTTTTTTGACCGTTCATATTAATTTTGCCCTGGTGTCCTATTGCGAATTAAAAAGGAGTAATTCTTGAATTAATATTTTGTTCAAACTGGTCTAATTATGTTCTTTATATCGCGAGCTAATGTTTCATTGTAATTATATCATTACACTAACGCCAATAACTTTTTATTTCTCTTCTTTAAAATAATAATAATAATAATAATAATAATAATAATAATAATTTTCTCTTATATGCGTTGTAGTCTGAAGATGGAGAAAAAATCATATCCCCGATACGTCGCTCATCTATGGTAAAAATAAAATTTATATAATGGGATTCTGTGTTTTTATTAATATTTTTATAAACTATTTTACTAATCGTGTGTAATTTGTATCTTACAGTATTAGTTCGTCCCATTTGGCGAGATCCAAGATCCAGCAGTGAAGATACTCGTCTTTTCGGCTTTGCCCCCGGCCGCATCCGGAAGCCCGCTGCAGAGGAACCGGCAGAGCCCGCGTCTCCAGATGCACCGCCAGAGAAAGTGGGGGCGACGAGCAGGAGGAGCGGGGCACGCGAGTTTTTAGCGCCTGCTTTCAGATGTTACCAGGTTTGCGTCCTCGGAAGCCCCAAACCAGAAATGACCACGGCGGTGGCTCTTGCGCGGCCTGTCTTTCTTCTAAACCGGAGCCGCTCGTTTTCAGGTGACGCCTGGATATTCCGGCGCCGAATATGTCGAGCACTTTCGAAAGGTAAAAATTAGAACAAAGGAAGCTGGTTCGGAAAGGAAGTTGCGAAGAAGATACAAAAAGAGGACCAATGCCCTGATACAAGAGTGAATGAATGTAGTGTACTGTAAGCATTTGCAGGTGGATTTAGGAAAAAAAAACTAGGCACAAACGAAGAGGAATTACGATAAAATATGAGAAAGAAAGAATATGTGAAGTGAAAAAAAAGAATATCAAGTGAAAGAAACGTGCTTGCAGACAATTTATTTCAATTCGGCACAAAGAATGCAGTAAGCTAAAATAATGAAATGTTAGTTTATATTTTATGTAATATTCCTACAAGGAAGTCGTAAATAACCATAACTTCTTTCTTTTCCAAGAAAAAACCTTTCCCAGAAAGAAAATTCTACGAATTAAATATCAGAAAAAATATAACAAATGTATATTACAAATACTTTCATTCAATAAAACAAAAATGTTGATAGCTTAACTCTGTTGATAGCATCTCACATAAACAATTTTTCAAAAAGCCTAGGCTTCCGCGACAGGAGTTAGTAACTATTTCGCTGTCCGGGAGACGCCGCGTCATAGGCACAGGTGCCAAGGACGCAATTCTGCGGCCTTCCTCAGGGCGAAATCCCGAAGAATGATTGCCATTGCCGAGCCACTGGCATTTCGCTCTGAAGAAGGCTGCAGAATGTCGGTCGAAACGTTGGCACCTGGGCCTCCGACAACGCATCTCCCGGACAGTCAAGTAGCTAATGATTCAAAATATTTTGCTTTTAGAACATCATTTACAAATGAAGGGTTTGGGATGATATGAGATCCACGCCTCGTTTTCAAGAAAATCCTGAGTGAGTACACAGAGTCAATTCTCTTAGTTCTGATCACCATTAGGCTATGCACGCTTGAACGTTTCAGCGTCTTACAAGTCATTACTGAAAAACCTTCAACACTGCTTAATTTGTTGGTGGTTTTGTGAACTACAAGGAAACATTTCTGATATTTCTATCTTTTTCGACATTATTTGCGATTTAAGTACTCTCAGGAGTTTCCAATATCTGAAATATATAATTTAGGTACTTTCAGCGTTTCTCATTTCGAATCTTCAAATATTACCAAAGAAAATAAGATTTTCTTTGCGGATACTTGATGACTGGTGACGCCGAAGGAAACATCGCCTGGCTTCAAAACCGAGAATACATGGATGATTTCAAATGTTGATTGCGGATAGAAGGCAAGAGCTACTCTCATTGAGCCTTTTATATGATACGGATCTCATAATATCAGTGTCATCATCATCATGCTCATCTTTATTCCGTATTCTATCGGATATTGCCCTTTTCCCCGACCCGGCGCTGTACGCCGATTACGTTGGGGAAATAAGGGATCCACGGCACCCCAGCCCTCACTGGTGGAGGTAAATGCAAAAATAAGAATATGCGCGGTTGTGACCCGTTCGTAGAGGGTGCTGCTCAGGCATTCGCTTGGAAGTGATCAGTGAACGATGGAAACCACCGATCAGAGCAGTCGAACTATGAACTCGATGTCGACAGGCGCCATTGGCATTTCGCTCGTTGCTGATCAACACATCCCAAAGCTTTGGTCACCCGACTGGCAACGAATCCGCGAACTTCCTGTCAGCGGAACTCTTGATTGTCAGCAGTTGATTGATACTTCGTGTTACCGGACGCGTCAACTTCTGTCGTTAAGAGAAACGACTCACCAAAAACTCAAACAGATTAAGAAATAAGTGAGTTTAAACACATGATAAGCGATTAGTAGTATTGTAATACGCCTGTCCTAAAGATCTAATACGCCGAAAGAAATATTATCCCCTCTCCCTCAGATGACACGTAGATAACACAAAAGATGCGCACCATCTTTCCGAATTTCAATGATAATCGTTATCTGATCTCGACGATTTAGACACACCTGGATTTCACAACATAAATTCACTATATTTACGATAAGACAAAACTAATGGTACATTAATAATCGCCAGAAGAAAACTTCAGATTTAAGAAAGTTGTGAACCAAAGAACAAAAATAACCACATAACCAAGTCAAAAGCGACAAACCATATCTTCTTGCAAAACGGAAAACCCTTGTTATGCCTCTATAAATGACTAAATCTGTGAAATATATCATTGGTAAATTCATAAATCTCGGTTATTTTTCACTGATCTGTCACCCTCAAATTCAACTTGTTAAATTATCGAGACTCTCGCAGAGATAGGTGTAATCAAAGTGTACTGACGTCCACAGCAACCTCTGAATTTGTCCTTATTTTATTGGTTTATTTCAGAAACAACATTAGTCAGGTTTTATGCCATTTTTAGTTTTTAATGGAATCATATTCTCCGTATGTATAGGCATTGTTTCAAACAGGTATAACGTATGTCAAGCAATTCTAGAAGTAGTTTTTGAAGAGCGCGTAAATAGGAATTAATGCAGATACAACATAAGTCAGTGACTTGTGTTCTTTCTGCATTAAAGCGAGAAGCGGCTTCTCTTTGGAGTTCAAACATCTGATCGATTTTATTCAGGGCGGTGTAATTGCAGTGCGCACTAACGCAAAATTTGAACCTTCCTATAATACCAGTCCAAAACTTGCGCCGGCAGTAAATACTTGTGTCCATTAACTGAAGGATGACTCTGCCACATTCTTCGCATATAATGAAGGAATGGGTCCTAAAGAGCCTAGTGAGATGACGAAATTTGCTATGGAATATTTATGTACCTCAATGACTAACTTAAAAAACTTCCAAATGTCTTCATATAGCTGTAGAAGTCAATATAACTTTCTCTTTTTACGAAGTAAGTGCGACAATGTAAAAATCGATTGATGTCATTAAAAAGTTAATGGAGTACTAGTACATCCCCCACGAAGAAGTGGGAGCGTTGTCTGCAGAATTACAAAACTAGGCAGCGCGGAAAGCCGCATTAGAAGGTTTTTTGTCCGTACTGAAAAGTTACTTGTCTGTGACTTATGTTCTTTCTGAAATAAGCTATTCATTTATGAAAACAGAAAAAAGAACTTCAATAAATTCCAACTACTTAATTACATAGTCATTTAAAATTAAAAACTAGTACTTTAATTTAAAGAAAACGTAATAATTCACTCCCTTTATTGTCGGCTGATAACATGACCTTTGAATTTAAACTAAATAACCCGACTTATACAATCTTCATCTTATTATTATTTTTATAATTTTTCAAGACATTTGCTTAATTAAATCCTAATCATAATTTAATCATCGAAATGAATCAAAATCATGAATAAAATCATAAATAGTCTGCCTTAAAATGGATATGACAAGGAAGGGGCGTATCGTACACATATAATTAGGGCCTTGATGTTTATGACATGTCATCCTTTTTTGTGTTATTTCCATGGAAAATGTAAGTTAAGCATGATTTTATCTACAATGAGTAAAATTATGCAATTTTCTCGCGTCATACACAGTCATATTTTTGCTTTTGAAACCCTTTCGTCATTTTCCGTTGATATTTCTTATTATAGTCATATTTGTCTATGATTTTTCGTATTTTTTTGTCATTTTATCTTTTGGATTCTATTTTCGCATATTTTCTTCTCCTAATTGTTATACAATTATTTTACTTTCCCGTATACGTACGTATACACGGAGTGATATACGTAGTATAGGGAAAGTTATGTAATGCTGCGCGAAAAAATGGCCAAATTTCGGCGGAAAAAAATTAATTGCCGGGTCGTGAAAACGAATAAGTGGATAAAACCAGTTGCTAAATTAAGAAAAAAATCCCATAACACGTGGTGTAGCCAGAAACCCTGTTTTCTAGGTCCTTGATACCAAAAACCCAATTGAAAGGAAAACGTCCGTCTGTCCGTCCGTCCGTCTGTCTGTCCGTCTGAACATTGCTAGCGCCTAAACTATACGTACGATTTCTTCCAAAATGGATATTCCCCGGTCAATCTGATTCTAGTCGAAGCTTTGAGATTTTGAAAAAGATTCTTCAAAATTTGGGGGTACTTTATTTGAAGCCCCCGGGGATTTTCAAAATTTTCGCAAAAACGGCTCCAAATATTTTATTTAAATTTCTTGCATGAATAGAGTAAAATACACTTATGGCATAGGTCCGATTTTCACGAATAACTCTGAATTTTCGAAAATTTTGAAAGTTTGAATTTTTTTCGGCGTCTTTCTCTAACTACAAAATTGAAGATAGATTTTTTCTTCAAATAAAATTTGTTCTGCATATTGAGTTCTTTCATAAAGGTCATATAATTTTTTTTCAAAATTTTAGTAGTTTTCGTGCAATATTGCCTGCAATATGTGCAATATAAAAAAATTACAAAAACAAGATTTTCTCAAAAACGGCTCCAAATTTTTTCTTTAAACTTTTGGTAGGGATAATGGTAAATGCACTCTATCAGATGACATAAAAGCCCTATTGCTCTACAAGTTGGTTTTTTCAAAAATTACACAAATGTAAATTTTTTTACTTGTCTCTCACGTCGTTAATATTTACATTATCGGTGATTTTTTTCACATTATTATATTTACGAGTATATATGCTTTAAATAATGTCAAGTAAAGTTTCTCGAAAACACTACCGTTTTCTGTGAAAAGTAGCTCCAATTTCGGCATTTTCAGAAATGCTCAAACGCCATTTTCTCATATATGGCTGCAAATTTTTTCTTGAAACTTTTGTAACAGACAGTGATAATTACACTCTTTAATATGACGTAAAGCTTATTTTAAGTTATTTTTTTGTTTTCCAAAAATTATATAAATGTAATTTTTTTGAAAGATCTCTCACATCTTTAATATGCACATTATCCGCAATTTGTAAAGATTATATTTGTGAGTGTAAGTGCTTCAAATAACTTCAAATAAAGTATTTTGAAAACTCAAACATTTTCTGTGAAAATGAGCTTCAAATTTCGCATTTTTAGTAGTGCTAAAACGCAAAACGCGGCGTCTTTTTTCCTCCATCTTCAAAGTCACGAATAATACAATTAACCCTGAAGCAACAATTATACGAATAATGACCAACACACTTCACCAATTTGTTCTCCAAACCTTTAAGTAAGCACCTAAAATGGAGTGTAATGTTGCTCCATACAGAAATGGTTGAAAATTAAAACTATGCTTTGTTGCGTCTTGTTGCGAAAACGCAACACCGGCCATATATGGGCTAAACATCCCTATAAAGTGTCTAAGATTAATGTTAAAACTTTTTTACGGTATGTATGGGGGTCAAAGATCACAATGAACACGTATTGGGAAACTTCATTTCACAATGTCACACGTTTGACATTTGTCTCTGATAATTCATTGACAGGCAGCCCATCATGCGTTGGTGTTTTGCAGGCCACGTAGTGACGCGGTCAAAGATAGATCATAAATACCCGCCAAACACCGAAAGGTGATGGGTTGCCTATCAATGAGGAAAATGACGTGTGTAATGTAAGTTATATGAAATTTCCCACCACATGGTCATTGACAAAAAGTTGTCTTGGAATCTCCTGTATGTCCCTGATGTTTGAAAACAGTCAACTCCCCATGGTACACAAACAGCTCAAATCTTCACAAAGACCTTACCATAGTACCCGTTCTAATGTACATCAGAAACATTTCTCATACTTCCTTGCAAAATCTATCGACAGTTTCCGGAGCATCTCATTTCAATCTAAAAATAGTGCATTCCATTGAAATTTATCTACGCAATCGACTTCCCATACACATCTTCCTAAGTAATCTGGCTGATATTAAATAATGAAATAAACACTTCTCCCATCAACAGTCAAGAATATACAATCTCCCTCCTTAAAATCCGCATTGCTTAATTCTAAGGTTTAGGGAAAGTTGCCATAGCCACCTCCTTCGCGTCATCTTCGTCTGAAAATGCTCGCTCCTATCCACTAAGAAGCTACATGGCTAAGCCTTGTACTATCACCACATTCGGCAATAAATAAATAAAAAAGTTCGGTTTTTACTGATTCGTTATTGTTTGTAATTGCCTTTGACACGTTCGATATACACTACATAACATACCTGGAACGAGAGGATCATGGTTATGAGGAAATTATGGAAACGAATGATGGTACATGGTCTCTTACGAAGGGAATTATGAAACGGATTGTTTTCTTTCTTTCTGGGGCTTTTTTCCAGCTTTACGAGACGGCGATTTCGGCTGTCCGCGCCGGGTACCCAATACGTCCCTCATAGGGACACATATTAACCTTTACACTAGACACACATGTGTGCTCCTCGATCTGTGCTCTGCAAACTCACAAGGCCTTCCGCGACAACATAAACACATGAAAGAAAGGGCACAAACAACCATGCGGGATTCGAACCCGCGATCCGTCGGACCGAGGCGCTGAGTCGACACAGCTCTAGCCTCCTCGGTTATCCAGGTCGGCAATTACGAAACGGAATTACGGGAGTGAAGTAAGAAAACGACAAATCGAGTCAGGTGAACATCTAATTATAACGAAAAATAAAATGACGTACGTACCACGGGAGTTGACTGGATCTCGCCGCTCGCTCATTAGAACTGAACGTGTAACTGCCTTGGTGCATAACTAACAATTGTAACGTCTATTGTGAAACACGTGACTGCCCGTGCGCAGGTGCGCGAGTAGGAAGAGTGGGTTGGCTTACCGTGGGCTGCCAGGCGGCGAGGAGGCGGGTCGCTGGGCGGGCGCCGCGACGCCCCCCGCCAGGCGGCGCCTCTCGCGCGCCCGCAGCTCGGCGTCGCGGCGCAGCACGTCGCAGATGAGCTGGTACTCGGCCGTCGTCAGCCGCAGCCCGCCTGCGCACACCGCCCTTGCGTCAAGCGCCTCGCCACTTTGCGTCACATCAGCAGGGACCGGATTTTTATGTAATTAATAATAATAATAATAATAATAAAAAGTATAGTCAGCCATCAAGATGACCCACTAATGAGGCAGTTCATGAAATCTGACCGAAGAATGGGAAACAGAGGCATTGTAAGTGTAGCAAGAAGCATTGCGAACAAGACTATGCGAGACTCCCAGAATGACAGAGACAATGAACTTCTGATGCTACTTAACATGAAATTTGAGACGCAAAAAATGTTAAAGAAATCGTGGAGAGACAAACCACTCCACGGACAATATTTGAAACGAATGGACAAGGTGCAGATCAATAAAGATCAATCATTTATGTGGCTTAAAAGGGGAAGAATGAAGCCAGAATCGGAAGCACTTGTAATAGCTGCCCAAGATCAGGCGTTGAGAACACGACATTATGATAAAGCGGTTCTCAAAATTTCCCAAGATGATAAATGCCGCATTTGCCAGGAGCTAGTAGAAACCATTGATCATATTGTCTCAGCTTGTCCAATCCTAGCAAAGACCGAATACCTGAAAAGACATGACAGGGTGTGTAGCTACCTCCAGTGGCAGATCTGTACCGCCCTCGAAGTTCCGAACACATGCCCCAAGTGGTACGAACACTCACCGAAACCGGTGACGTCTGTTGGATTGTGTACGATATTGTACGACCAACAAATTCAAACTGATCGCACGATAGCGGCAAACAAACCAGATATGGTCATCCGGGATTTGGAGAACAAATCGTGTTTACTTGTCGATGTTGCTGTACCTTGCGATCAAAACGTTGTTACCAAGGAGGCAGAGAAACGTCTTAAATACAAGAGTTTGGAAATCGAGATCAATCGAATGTGGGGTGTAAAAGCACAGGTCGTCCCGATAGTTATCGGAGCTCTGTGATTTGTTCCGCAAAATTTGTGTAAGAACTTGTCTAAACTCCCAGGTTATTCAAAAGACTGGGAAGTGCAAGAAATTGCTTTATTTGGAACAGCCCACATTTTGCGTGAAGTATTGTAGAGGCACCGACAGTCCCTAGATCTACTCCTTAGGTAGCTGGTTGCAACCTGGAATAGATTTTATATTCAGCCGACAGATAACATCTTTAGTCGTGATTTAGAGGAATAATAATAATAATAACAACAATAACAACAACAATAACAACGTCTTTATAGTCGGCCCCCAGGCCGAGATCGCTAAAGCAGGAGTGTCGTGGTGATCTCGGACCAAAGGGCCGCGGGTTCGAGTCCCGCCTCGGACATGGGTGTATTTGTGTGTCATTATGTGTGTGTCGTCCTCTCACCCCTCATTATCATCATCATTCCATCTTCCATAGCCCCAGCACTAACAACCCTGGGGGAAAAAAATGGGATCTAGTGTAACGCTGATCCGATCTGAATTACACACGCTTATCTCTCAGGGCCTCGGAAGATGACGTGTAGCGTGGTCATAAATGGCCGTTACACAAATAATAATAATAATAATAATAATAACAATAATAATAATAATAACCAAAAGACTGGGAAGTGCAAGAAATAGCTTTATTTGGAACAGCCCACATTTTGCGCAAAGTATTGTAGAGGCACCGACAGTCCCTAGATCTGCTCCTTAGGTAGCTGGTTGCAATCTGGAGTAGATTTTATATTCAGCCGACACATAACATCTTAAGTCGTGATTTAGAGGAAAAATAATAATAATAATAATAATAATAATAATAATAATAATAATAATAATAATGCATTTATTAGTGGCGAGGCTAAGGACATTCTCTTCTGCCTCATCACTGAATCTACATTAATACAAAGTAGTAACATTTTAAGAGTGAGAGAACAAGCTTTACATTTACGTCTGAGAATGCAAAACTAGGGACCATCCTGGCATATGCCTTAAGCAATTGAGTAAACCCAGAAAACCGTAATCAGGATGACGGCTTAGGGCTGAACATTTTATTCATAAATACACAAAAGTGGAAGAAAAGGGAAAATGAGGGAAGGGAATCATAAATGATAATAAAGAAAATTCGAAAGAGAGAAGAAAGGAGAGATGCTAAGAGATGGGTAAGCTGTTTTAAATTTATCACTTATTAAATTAATATGACTTACGTCTTATAAAATTATTTTGAAACTAGTGGTGCTACAAAATGGCACAGACTTTCCCGTATTAGTTTTCTATTTTCTTGGCTCTTCCCTAGCTATTCGGAATTTCCACATATTCTTTCTTGCCACCTACCATCTATCACCGCCAAAAGTACATTTTTTTGTCATTTTCTTAATTATTCGGTTTCCTATTGGTAGAACGAAAATATTAATTTTAGAATATTAAAGAACACAAAAACCTAGCCGTAAATGGCAATTTTCTTTTAAAAAAGATGTGCCGTTTAAGAGAAAATGGCATTTTAGCACTTCTAAAAATGCGAAATTTGAAGCTCATTTTCACAGAAAATTTTTGAGTTTTCAAAATACTTTATTTAAAGTTATTTGAAGCACTTACACTCACAAATATAATAATGTTTACAAATTGCTGGTAATGTGCATATTAAAGATGTGAGAGATCTTTCAAAAAAATTACATTTATATAATTTTTGAAAAACAAAAACATTACTCAAAATAAACTTTACACTATACTAAAGAGTTACTATCCGTTACAAAAGTTTCAAGAAAAAAATTGCAGCCATATACGAAAGAATGGCATTTGAGCATTTCTGAAAATGCCGAAATTTGAGCTACTTCACAGAAAACGGTAGTGTTTTCGAGAAACTTTACTTGACATTATTTAAAGCATATATACTCGTAAATATAATAATGTCGATAAATCGCCGATAATGTAAATATTAACGACGTGAGAGACAAGTAAAAAAATTTACATTTCTGTAATTTTTTAAAAACCAACCGATAGACCAAAATGGCTTTTATGTCATTGATAGAGTACATTTACCACTATCCCTACCAAAAGTTTAAAGAAAAAATTTGGAGCCGTTTTTGAGAAAATCTTGTTTTTGTAATTTTTTAAAATTGCATATATTGCACGCAATATTGCACGAAAACTACCAAAATTTTGAAAAACATTTACATGACCTTTATTAAAGAACTCAATATGCAGAACAAATTTTATTTGAAGAAAAAATCTCTATCTTCAATTTTGTTGTTGGAGAAAGACGCCGAAAAAAATTCAAACTTTCACAATTTTCGAAAATTCAGAGCTGTACGTGAAAATCGGACCTATGCCATGTTAAAAAGTGTATTTTACTCTATTCATACAAGAAATTTAAAGGAAAAATTTGGAGCCGTTTTTGAGTAAATGTTGAAAATCCCCGGGGGGCTTCAAATAAAGTACCCCCAAATTTTAAAGAATCTTTTTCAAAATCTCAAAGCTTCGACTAGAATCAGATTGACCGGGGAATATCTATTTTGGAAGAAATCGTACGTATGGTTTAGGCGCTAGTAGTGTTCACAGACGGACAGACAGACGGACGGACGGACAGACGGACGTTTTCCTTTCAATTGGGTTTTCGGTATCAAGGATCTAGAAAACAGGGTTTCTGGCTACACCACGTGTTAGGGAATTTTTTTTTCTTAATTTAGCAAGTGGTTTTATCCACTTATTCGTTTTCACGGCCCGGCAATTAATTTTTTTCCGCCGAAAATTGGCCATTTTTTCGCGCAGCATTACATAACTTTCTCTATACTACGTATATCACTCCGTGTATACGTACGTATACGGGAAAGTAAAATTATGTAATTAGTACTACATAATTTTGTCTGCCTACTTACTATTTTCAAAATTGTAATCTTGGCAAATCGTCGCCGTCCATCCAATTTTTCCAACAACATCCGTTTTTTTCGTTACCTATTTTTACATATTTAGTACTCTATTACATATTTTGCTATATTCACAAGATATTTTTTATTCTATCAATTTTCATTTTATTGCATTTTTATGAAAATAATTATTTTTTAAAAATTCAGCATTGTCCCTTCACTTCTGTCAACTGCACGTACGCTACGTGAAGATGCTGTCGTTCCTCACAAACCGGCGCGCCTGCTTCAGTTAACTCAGCGACGGCAGGTGCGCGTCAGCGACTGAGGTCATTTTCAACTTCATGTGAGAAAAGTATCAATGACGCCGCGTTCCGTGACCTTGATCCTTGATTTCCGAGAAACTTTTGTTTTGGCAACATGTAACACTTGGTAACGATGAGAAAGCTGCAAGCAGCAGCGATTGTTTCCTGGTCGTATCGTTAGTTTGTACGATGACTTCTGTTGCCTCTAGTCGGCCTGCTAAACTGCGGTTCCGGATAGCAATGGAAAAAGTTTTACTGCTGACGAGGAACTTGTATGGGGCAAAGTGTGCATCAACTTGTGGTCTCCAAATGATTTTTAAAATGTTTGTATATTTTTAGAATGTTTAGGAAATTTTTTACAAATGTAATTTTGTAATATGTAAATGTGCTTGATAATTAGTGTACTTTAATATTACATAGTATATCCGATTTTACATATTTATTACATATTCTTACTGTTTTCATTACGTATTTACATACATACTAGGAAAACCGAGCAGACGTTGTTCTGCCCTTCATCTCCCTTTCTCACTGTCTCTCCCTCCCTCCCTCCCTCCCTCTCTGACCTTGTCCCTGTCTGTCTCTGTCGCTCTCTGTCCCTCTCTTTCACATTTACTTGCAAATTCTGCACGTCTCTGAGCAGGTGAGATAATATCGGGAAGCGCTGGACCAGCAAAAATGTAATAGTATGTTCGAGAAGAGCTCATTCTACAGATTACAGGTTTGAAATTTTAGTTTTCCAGAATAATTAGCTGTATTTGGAAATAATACATGCAGCCGTGTTATGATTTAAATCGTCTGATATTATGACAAAATTAATTGGAGCAATAGCTTCTTTGCTTGGACGAAAAGAGCGTGTATAGCTTGAGCATTGTTCCAATGTACTTTTTGTACACTGCCTTGAATTGTGAATGCGTATGACTCTGAAAAGTCGGTTACTAGAACCGCACAAAACTAAAAATATTACAAACAATATTTCTAAAGCACATAACTTGCCCCATGATTCCGCATTGATGAGCGAAAACTGCTTTTCGATGTTGTTTGGACTTGATGTAAATTGTGAATGTGTAAGGTTGAAGTCTTGCTATTAAGCTGTTATTTTGTTGTTGAGAAGGACTACCATTTCCCATAAGAAGAACAGTCAACGAGAAGTCGATGATGTATTTGTGACAATTGAGATGTTACGTAATAATGCTCTATCAGATTCTATCATTCTATAATAAAATATTAATTCTATAATAAAATATTCGTAATTACGAAATACGTTCAGCTCTTACGAGCTTATAATTCCTAGAAATATACGCAACGGCGCTGCGTGATGGCCCGATCACGCCATTCCAGGAACATAAGCAGTTAGAATGTTCCAGACCATTTGCTACTTCATAAGTTCAATTGTACAATATATGCCATATACTGCGAGCAAAACTTCTGCGACTTGACAGCCGGGAGTGGGGGAGAGCGATGCTCCCACTTACTCGGGCGGCAGACACGTGTTCGTTCTTGCCTCAGATCAGCTGTTGATGCATACACGTCCAACTTATTGTATTTTTGGTAGAATTGTAATAATGACACTAGCTTATTTGATGAAATTCTGTTACACAATGTTATCGCAGTCCCTTACACTATAATCCTGCCAAAGCAAGGAATAACGAAACATTTTTGCATAAGCAGATGAAAGTAAGTACAGCGATACGCGTTTTTTATTTTATATTATTTATTTATTTACGTCAAAAAACAGTTAAAAACTGCGTATGACGAGCTATGGGGGTAGTGAAGAAGTTTAAGAAGGAAGATGCTTAGTATTCATTATGAAGGATTTAAAAGAGAGAAGTATCTAAAAGCAAGACATCTTGGTTTAAATACATACCTTTCACAGAACTTTCACAAAAAAAATTGCAGGACTTTTCGAAGTTACTGACTTTTCCTGTTATTTAGGTTTTCAAAGAGGCGTCCTATTGAATGCATTGGCATAAAGATGAAAATTAGAAATGTCTCGTAAGGTGGATGTACATGTACATCGTGTCATAAGTATATCAGCCTTTAAGTAAGCCTTTAACACTAGATGTCACAACCGCACACACGATGCATAATCTAACAAGTAATGGCGCTCCTCTTGGCGCTCGGCGCTCTTCAATTTTCAGTTGCTTCGCGCTATTACATTTCATTTGTTTCTTAGTAAACGTCGGCAACTCTGTAGTGACATCATCACAATTTGAAGCCTCTGATTGGATAACGGAACCCCCTCTCCCCTCTCAGTCTGGAGCTGTCAAGTCGGCAGAAGTTTTGCTCGCAGTTATTACTCGTTCACTTTACATTTGCAGTCGGAGCGCTGCGATCTGTTTACATGAGGTCACCGCCGACTGAATGAGAAACGCGCGTCTGCAGTAGATACTGACCGTTTAATATGATATAGATGGCGATGAGCAGCATACAGAACACGGGCGGGGCAAGAACATAACCATTAAGCAGTAGATAAGTGCAAAGAAGAAATAAAAATATTGTACGTGAATGTTGTGAATAGAGTGTCGGTGTGATCTATTTTATTGTATATTATCTTAATCATTTAAGAGCACGACTCCAGCCCACTGTCAGATAGTCATAATTCGTCAGCTGTGTCCGTAGCGCTTGTGTTGCCTTCGGAGACAGCTGATTGGTCAGATACTGATTGACATCGGGGCCATTCGTGTATTCTCGGTTGTGTGTTCGGGCCTTCACTTTCAAAACAACATTAGTTCCTAATTCTGCCGTCTGCAAATGTAAAGTGAACGAGTAATATACGTCTCACAATTCAAAATAATTTATTAACACACAATCTATTTATCTGTTATTTGCAATGTGCTTAATTTAATCTAAAAATTATATCCAGCCGCACGCTCAGATTCGCCCAGCGCGCTGTAAGCGCCGAAATATAACCCCCACTGCTGCTGGCAAATAACCCTGGTCGGGCCAAAACCTTTCCTGTAGTCCTGTAGACACTACTCCTATAGTCCCCCCCTTGAGAATAATTCCGGATGCGCCTTCTCCTGATCATATAATTACTTAAGTTATCAGATATCAATTAATCTTTGAAATTTTCCTTTGGATCCGGAATTGTAAAATTGAAAAAGAATTGAAGAATCTGTACCCAAACATTAAAATATTAAATTTCAGTTAACGTGAATGATGATTCGTTATGAAAGATGTCAAGAACTGAATACATAGAGCCAAGATGCTAAGGGAAAAGATGCTAAGTGAGCTTGCAAAATACATCATTTCACAAACTTGGCAGTGTCCTGCCCAAGACCCATCCCCACCCACACCTCCTAGTTCTCTTCCATCCCCTGGGACCCCTTTGGACCCAATTACCTTATCCCCTGAACCTAATCCGTGTATTACCTCTCCCACTATTCATTCCTCTACATCTGTCACCCCTCCTTCCTCACCTCCTGTCACTGCTGGGACACGATACTTCCTTCGACCACGCACTCGAGGTAAAAATGAAATAAATAAATAGCAACTACAGTCAGATGCAGCAGAAAAACATCCGTGTAGGTACATGCAAAAGATTCGAATAATGCATCATAATGTGCAATCTCTTTCAAATAAAATTGAATTTATCGAGGCAGCATTACAATGTGATCTAAGACAAATAGATGTTTTTTGCTTTACAGAACATTGGTTGTCTCAAAATGATATAAATACACTCCAAATTCCTAGCTTTTACCTTGCAGGATCATATTGTAGGGCGAGGGAATCAAATAAGGGCCCTGCTTACGGAGGTTCGTGTATTTACATAAGAAATTATATTGATTCTACCTTCTTGTCAGAATTCAATTTATATGCAGTTGAAAAAGTTTTTGAAACAACAGTAGTACATCTTACAACGCTCAAAATTATCTTACTTTGCATTTACAGACCTCCAACAAAGCGAGCTTCAGATTATTTCACTTTCTTGGAAAATCTAGAGATAATTCTGAACAAAATTAGTAAACTCTCTTTTAAATCCATTGTTGTATGTGGAGATTTCAATATTGATTTTCTGAGCGAATCCCACGAAAAAGAGCAGTTTCTCAATTTACTTCATTCTTTTAATTTAGACATTACAGTGAATGTACCTACACGGAATACGCTTAAATCACAAAAAGCATTAGATCAAATTATAATTAACAAAACCACAACTACATATGAAATAATAACGAATAATCTAGGATACAGTGACCACGATGCACAAATTCTTACAATTGCTAAGAACATAAACACTGACACAATAAATAATACACGCATGTGCAGAGCATTCACTAAAGTTAATATAAAATTATTTACGGACTACTTGATGAAGGAATCATGGGACGAAGTTTATAACGCTGTTGACACAAATGAAAAATATAATTTATTTTTCTCCAAGCTTTCAATTCATTTTAACGCGTGCTTTCCTCTTAAAAAGAGAAAATTAAATATTTCAAGCAAAAGTAATACTTGGATCACACAAGGAATTAGAACATCGTGTAAAAACAAACGTACGCTTTACTTTATTTCTAAACATCATAACGTGTCACCCGGTTTCCATATATACTTCCGAGAATATAAAAGAATTTTAAGAAAAGTAATAGTTCAGGCAAAAATAATGAAAAATAGTCAGGACATTTTGAGCGCTAGTAACAAAACTAAAGCAATGTGGGATATCGTAAAAAATACAACCACATCATCTCGATACCTTGTAGAGAATGTTATTTTAAAGGATAATGAAAGAGAAACGAGTAATCCGGAAAAAGTTGCCAATCTCTTCAACAAACACTTTTCCAGAATTGCGTCTGATCTCACGAAGGGACTAAAATCACAAAATTCAACATTTTACACTTCCCAAAAAATTTCAGATACGATGTTTATTCCCGAAACTTCTCCCAACGAAATCCTCAGAATAGTCAGTAAACTAAAAAATAAATATTCATCTGGTTTAGATGAATTTCCGGATTGTTTATTAAAAACTTGTGCACCTGCCTTTATACATCCGTTAACTCACATTTTCAATGCTTCTTTATGTACAGGAATATTTCCAGATATTTTCAAAACAGCAAAAATTAAGCCACTTTTTAAAAAAGGGAACAAAAATGATATTCAAAATTACCGGCCAATTTCTCTTTTGTCAGTTTTCTCAAAAATATTAGAAAGGCTTTTCTACTTACGAATGGAAACATTTCTCAGGAAAAACAGAGCGTTTTCAGACTCACAACACGGTTTTAGAAAATCAAAATCTACGGAAACTGCCATTTTTTCTTTTCTCAAAGATGTTGCTTCATCAATAGACCAAAATGAAATACCCATTGGAATATTCTTAGATCTCTCGAAAGCTTTTGACGTTATTGACCATAAGATCTTGCTCTCAAAATTACCTTCGTATGGAATTCGTGGTATTGCCCTAGATTGGATAACTTCTTACCTTAAACATCGGACTCAAAAAGTAGAAATACCATACTGGCAGGAAAGGACATTACATACTTATATTTCCAATTCTTTGCCAATTGTGCATGGGGTCCCGCAAGGTTCGATCTTAGGTCCTATTCTCTTTCTGTTATATGTAAACGATATGCCCTCGTCTATTAAAAATGGAAGAACGGTTCTGTTTGCTGATGACACGAATGTTCTTTGCAAAAAAGAAGCAGTAAATAGTACAATTTCAGAAGTTTCAAATTGGTTTAATAATAACAAATTAATTGTTAACGAAAGAAAAACTGTTTCAATGCATTTTTGCATCTCAAATCGGAAATCGCATGTTCCATTGAAAATGAACAATATGCAATTATCTGATGTTGAGGCAACAAAATTTTTAGGTCTTTCAATTCAATCAAACCTCAAATGGAATGTACATATAACAGAATTAAACACTAAATTAAGTTCATTATGCTATGCATTCAGAATTCTTTCAAATTCTGTCAGCCTTCATGCAGCTCGTTGCGTTTATTTTGCAAATGTGCATTCCCGCCTGAGATATGGCATAATATTCTGGGGAAGCTCATCCTGTAGTATTCAGACCTTCAGATTGCAAAAGAAAATTATTCGAATAATGAAAAAATGCCTTCCACGTGATTCCTGCAAGCCTCTTTTCATTGAGCTGGGAATCCTACCATTGCCTTGTCTATTTATTTACGAATCTGTAATATTTGTCAAAAATGACCTACTTAACGGAGGGAACATATTTTCATGCAATATTGATATTTATAATTACAACACACGCCGTAGAAATCACGTGCATCAAGTGTCAGTATCAACAGCTCAGTACAAGAAATCAACATACAATACATGTACGTTACTTTACAACGCATTGCCAGATGACATAAAACAATTAAAGTCGGTATACAAATTTAAGTTAAAAGTAAAATCTTTTCTGCTGCAAAACTGTTTCTATACAATTAGAGACTATACTGATCGTGAAAAAGAAAAATAATGTTTAATGTAACAAAACAAAGATGTATAATGAATTAGTTTATGTTTGCATTGTATACATTTAAAAACCTATTTAATACGCCTGTAACAAGTAATGTACTTCAGCTTCCGGGTCAATGACCCCCATCTCGATCAGGTTTTTGTCCAGTTTCCCTGATCCATAGAGCAAATGCTGAGATGGCCCCTTGTTTTGCTTCTGGACGTAAATGTAGCTTCACTGTGCGCACGTTTTGTTGAGCACTCCTTTTGCTTGTAGTTCATTTACAGTTGAAATTGATTTTCTATAACTCGGGAAAAAACATTTTTCAAATATCTTTATTTTTCTAAAATAATTATTTTCTAAATTAATTTTTTCGTTTTCGTTTTTTTTTTTTTTTATAAATAAAATTCTGGCCCTCAAGAAAATGTGCGCAGATAAATTTCTTTCCCTACACGTCATATACAGTTTTTACTGTTTTTTGACTAAATAAATAAATAAATAAATAAATAAAATAAATTAATCCTCAGGAATGCGTACAACTTTCATTACGCTTGGCAGACACGACGAATTTAGGAGACGAAATTGGGGATGATTATTAGGAAACAATGTTAAGAAAAGAAAATTACTGTACGTTTATGACATATTGTGTATTTTTTGGTTTAAGATCTTGTTAGCAATTGCTAACTTCTTTATAATTCACACATTATTTTAAATCATAATAATTCGTCCTTTCCTTCGGCACTTTCATTATAACTTGAAGTAATAATAATTCTGGGAGTTAAGTGGCAGTGTAAATAGTATATTATGTAACTCTTTTAAATGCTATGCTTTATTGGTAAAGTAAATGTATTGAAAAAAAGCGAAGTAATTTGACGTTTATTGAAAAAGGGCAACGAGCAAGTTTTTAAGTTTGTGCGAATACAATAAAGTAACATTTTAAACTATTATTTTTTGTGCAATAACATTATATATCTACAAAACCATCAAAATTAAAGACAGTAAAGACAAAAAAAAACTATAGACAGTTATAAAAATTAAAGATGCTATTGACCTTTCGGCTTACAATAAAGTTTCGCAAATCTATTATGAAACAAACTAACGTCGGTTATGAAGCTAAAAAATTTTTTCTTCGCAAAGTTTTGGAAAGAAACTTTTTGATACAAGCGATTATTGAGAAATATCTCTTGATGTAGGAATGCAAATAGCATTTATTTGAAATATTTATTAACACTTGGAACATGCCTTCTGCACGTTTTTTAGATTATCCTATTTTCGGCGAATTTGGTACTGTAAGCGTGGGATATGTACAATATGTATACTGATGTCATTGAAGAAGGTTCTGTATTGCTGATAAATATTAGAGAATTAAAACAAACCGAGAATGCTTACCACTATTTCAGATGCATTCTCATAAAGATTTATGCAAAAAGTGCCTAGGACTAACTTTAAAACATTTTCTTGTTTTATAACGAAGGTTTCTCCTTGCTACCCCGTTGGGATTAACACTTTTGAAAAATGCCTAAATGCATTGCTGAATTCCTCCAACTTCCAAATCAAGAAAACTGGTCTGGACGTTATTTCAGGAAAACATCGGCTACGACCTTAGCTGGCAATGGCGCTAATATTACAATTCTCAAGCGACCTGGTGAATGGCGACCCTCAAATGTTTCAGAATCATACACGCAGAAGTCCATTCAGAATACGACTAAGAGAGACAAAAGAATGACGTCTAATGAAAATAGGGTCTTTAGTCTAACTCGCAACCCATATCTGAGAACACAACCTCTTGTTTTGGCAATCTGGCAACGCGTGAAATACCTTTGGCTTCCCTTTCACTTTTAACGACCCATCCCCCGCCGCAGATTTCGGGGCAGGAGACTATTTCAGTTGGAAGAAAGTATTTCAGTTGGGCAGTCATTCGTTCACGTTTCATTCGTAGTCGTAGGAACTCACGTTTAGGAAGGAATCGCATCGAAAATGTTGATGAAGAATCAACGTGAATTTTTGGTGGAAGTTTACTTCGGCACTAAATCTTCCTTGAAGATTCAGGAAATGTTTCAATAAAAATTTCCGGAAATGCCAGTTCCCAACAAATCAACAATTTGTAGAGTAATACAGCGCTTCAGGGGCACGAGGAACGTTATGGATAGGAAGCGAAGTCGCAGTGCCACTATTTTAAAGGAGAAATCTAGAAATTCAGGTTTATTTTATTAATTTTTTTTATTTCCCTATTTGTTTAATTTCCAGGTTCCATAATAATAATTAATTATTGTTATAAATAATGAACAGCTTGGCGGTGATGTTTCACGAAATATCTTTGTGATTTCTCTCAGTTCCGGCGTTCATTAAATATATAATTATTGTTACGTTGCTGTTAATAAATCGATAAATCAGTCACAACTTCCTTCCCCATCTTCAGTGTTACAGTTTTGTTTCTTAAACATACTGGACAGAATCGCCAGAAGAGACATTCTGTTTGCTGGCTTGTGCCTCTGCCCACCCAACCACACCACATCCCACCCATCCTGCGCAGCGCGAAAAGATTCTGGCTTGTGAGCCGGATATATACCTGCCTGCCTAAGCCCTTGAATGGGAAAAAACACAGAAAGAGGAAAGTTGCTGCAGATTATGACGCGCAGCTCACTTCCTCCTCTGCTGTCTCGATGTGCCAGTAGGGATGTGTCGATCGCGAACGAACTAGTTCAATTGAACTATTCTTGAAAAGGAACGATACGATACGGAACGACCATTTAGTGAACTATAGTTCATCTGTCACGGGTCAGCGTTCTTAGTTCGCCGGTCACCGTTCCTAGTTCTTTTAGTTCATTTAGTTCTCTTAGTTCGCCGGTCATCGTTCATTAGTTCAGTAGTTCAATTAGTTATCTTCCGTAGTTCAGCGGTCACATATGAGAGATACAGCTAGGGTGCGCATAAGCTCACTACGCAGGTTTCAGCATGCGGTGTTCGGAAATCAAGTGACTTTGGGGATACCGGCTGCTTGTATTATATGTAATGTACCTGTGCGTGCTGTTTGTGTGTATTGTTGGAATTGCATTTTGATAACTTGCTGTATAAAAATATCACTGATCTTGATTATCAATGGCAGAATGCCTTGCATAGAGTAATAACAGCATCTTTGATTAATGATTCCTATGGAGTTATTTCTTTTACAAATAAGAATATTCTTTATTTGTAGTCCAATGTAATTGTACTTATAAAAGGGTTTAGTGAAGTGCAGAGTTGAGTGTGACAAGACAGACAAAATATGAATTTTCATGAACTACCAAAGAGTAGAATTCACTTTTCTGTAAGCAACATTTTTAGGATTGTTTAATAAATTAGAAAATTGGGCTAGAATGAAGCATGTTAAATACTTATCAAAAGAAATCATTTAATACGAGACGGGTGTTCTTGTAGATGCCTCCTAGCTGTCCCTAAGTCTTGCGACACGGGCACGAGAGAACCTACAAAAGAAGTTACTTTTGGGGTAAGCAAAGCGTGCTGAGTGTGAGAGTTAAATTTTTAGCACTAGCACTAAAAGTGGCATTTCATTAGTGACATTATATTAAGATAAACCGTGAATATAACAATGAAAACAAAATACTTTCGGCTGATCGCATGAGCTACTGCTGACCTTAATACAACGTATATTTGATTTATGTTTGAATCAAAATATAATGAAACTCAAAAAGGCTGTCTACAAATAGTGTATGACATACGTGGTAAAAGTGATTTTATTTTTTTCATAAGATTGCGTCACTCGACTTATCGGCCTCATGTTGCAACATTTCACGCAAAATAAAATGAAACATTTACCACTAGTATCATAAAATCTAATTCTATATTTCTGTCTACAATAAAGGCAGATACTGTGCATTGTTAACAGGACATGAAATAGGCCATTTTTAAAAAAGACGGTTTCCAAGACAACTGTTTAGTTACGGTGAAAAAAGTACTTCATTCCTTGGAATTTAACGAAGTATCCCTTGGTAATCCTCTCTAACCTCTCGCTATTCCCCGAGATATCAAACACCTTATTGCAATATAAAATAACGAACTTTTCCACATATTTGTATATTATAATTTTGATACAGATGTAGAACCATGTTCTTATTTCGTGAGCGAAGTGTGTGTTTTTTTCATGGTCTCGGTTGATTTTTTCGCTTCGACCTACGGTGTCGGCAAAAAGGTCAACTTCAACGCTGAAAAAAACACCTACGTTCAGGGTTGCCAGATCCCTTCTGGGAAAATCCGCCAAATAACGTCGTGGGGAAGAAAGGTAACCGGTGAATAAAGCTTGACTCTGACACTGGGGCTGATCATTTCAAAATAGCTGCACGTTCACAAGAAGTTTAAAAATAAATACTCTTGTGGATAAAGCCTACCTATTAAGCCTAGCTTTATGACTTAAATACTTGTTCAATTTCTAGAAAAAGGGGCAAAATGTATGTCTAAAAAGAAAGGGCTCAGACATTTTCATAATAGCTGCATGGTGTTCAAAACTCAAACATTTCTGCATAGGCCATTTCTCTCAGAAGCCATAAATACTTGTACTTTTTGTGGGAAAATGTGAGCAAAATCATACCGTCCACAGCCCTTCTAGGATACAACGAATTCCGCCCAATGGACGGAATCCCCCAAAATACATTTTCTTCCTGCAAGTAGACGCTTGCTTTTCGCCCAATTGGCGGTATTTTGCCCAATATGGCATTCCTGTGTACGTGGCAAAAATAAATGAACTATTTCGTTCTTTTGAACTAGTTCAACGAACTAGTTCACTAAAAAGAACGATCGTATAAAGAACTATTCACATAAATGAACGACTTTGCCCATCCCTATGTGCCAGCCACGACAGTATTGAAAGCAGGCAAAGACACGCGGTTGCCAAATTGCCAAAACAAGAACAGGCGCTTGTAGTCATGGGTTGCGAGATAAGCTAATTAAAGACACTGTATTATAAGAGTTACATCAAGTAAAAGTTTTAATGTACCTGATTCTGTTCTCTTTTACTTTCTCGCTAGGGAGTAGAGAGGAAGTTATGCAATGCTGCGCGAAAAACGGCGATTTTTTCGGCAATAAACTCTTATTACCGAGCCCTGGCAATGAAAAAGCGGATAAATTCAGTTGCTACATCTAGAAAAAATCCCCTAACACGTGGTGTAGTCAGAATCTGTTTTGTGTCCTTAATACCGAAAAATCGAATGACGCAAAACATGTCTGTCTGTCCGTTCCCAAATTTTCAAAAGAATGACTCCATCGTTTTCGATTAAATTTTGTTGGATAGTGTGAAGGACCGTTTAAGAGAATAGTGCAGGTCTGATGTTCGTTAAAAATCCTCATTTTTCGAAAATTGCAAAAGTTCGAAATTTTTTCGGATTCCTTATACAACTAAAATATTAAATATAACGATTTCTTCCCTGAATGAAATCTGTATCTCACAGATATTGAAATAAGGTCATGTACAATTTGTCGAGAATGTTAGTCCTTTTCGCGTTATTTTGCGTGAAAATACGGGCGAGAAACTACATGCTGTTTTAGCACCACCAGGTTTATCTTACAATAACATCACAAATTGCTCCATTAATATTAACATGTAGAAAAATAATAAAATTTGTAGTTAACTGATTTATTTTGTAACAAATTAAGAGTAAATAAAAAACTATTTGGTTTTTCTAAAAGCTGTTCATACAATTCCAGAACCTTCTTTAATTCAAAAGTGAGTTGTGACTGAACTCCGACGTGTGTGATGACGCAAATATTTGTGCCAATTTGGGCTAATATGTCATAATGTGTGCCATGAACTGCCATTTTATAAATGATTTCTTGCAACTGAAAACATCGTTTATAATGTTGCATGAAAAATGCGTTTCATTTATACAGTCTGTACCACAAATATCCTACCTGCATTCCAAGTACATTTCTCTGCGATGTACAACACGTTTTCACCCACATTAACTAAATTATTTGGAATAATATTCATTGTGCATATAATAACTAAATATCGTCGTGATTATCACCTAAAATATGGAGGAACTGTTCATGCTCACAATCACTTGAATCTTATCCTGCTTATAAGGTTAACAGAAATGAATTGATAATTTTGAAGTTTGGCTCAGCACCATATTGAAACACCAACGCCCTGCAAAAAATATTACACCACCAAATCACTAGCAAACTATCCGAAATAGCTATTTACGAAATAAGTATCATTGATCTAGATTGGTTGCATTTGCCTTCATGGTGTCGCTTGGTCATTCATCTTGGATTTTTAATAATGTTACGATACGAATAAATTATGTCGTTTATACCCTCTGATTTTTAGGTCTTCATCAGATAATTACGATTTACAAACCATAAGAATACAAACATAAACTAAAATATAATAAATGAAAACATTTTATCAATAAGAAAAAGTTGCAATAAACTGCAACACGTGTACTGCAACGTGATTCAAGTACACTATTTAAATATGTTTCGATGCGTATTTCTTCTTTCTCGGCTGTTGCTTTGTGACAATGCTGTTAATACAGTGGTTTCATTTCTTTTCTTTTATATTTAAATTTTTATAGGACGCTTGTAAATGTCATTTACCTGATCAAGACGTAAGAACCGAAAGACCCAAACGCTGTAAGAATGTGAATTAGAATGTCAATATACGTATGTTTTTTTAATGCTAGTTAATGTTTACTGACATTATTAAAATTGAACGGTTGGGAGCAATAACTCACATTAGGCTCGTTCTGCTCACAATGCTACCGTCGATAAAAAACGAAGCAAAAATTTAATTTTGTTTAAAACTTCGTTTCAAGAACAACTTGGCTTCACTCTCTCGAGAAATACATCCCCAGACGCAACCTTTCATTGCACGAGAGATTTCTAAGGCACTATTCATAACTATTCTTCTCATTTCTAAATTGTAAGTTATCATATTATTGCTTCCAAACCTTCAATTACAAACACGCGTTGAACTGTAACGTGCACGTAACTAACTACAACGACATAACGAAACTAACATCAGTGTTTCTCAGTTAACCTTCAGGTGGGCGCGCAGCAGCACTCAGTGCTGCCTTTGTGCTTTTATTGTTCTAAAATGGAGTACGACCATAGAGTAAAGATGTACATCCTTGGTCTATGGTACGACTATTTGACACGTCAGAAGGCTTCAGTATTCTCACTTCGCCACGTTCTAAACGAAACTCGGAAAAAATCCGTCCCTTTGCCTTCTCCCTATCAGTCGTAAAGATTTGAAAATTAAAAAATTCTGACTGCAGCACATCGTGCTCTACCATGTAAGTTTTTTTAGTATTCCTAACGAACATTTTACTTATTCAGATTGTTCGTTTACACGTATTTTCGATCACTGTAAGCAAAAATCAAAGATGTTGAAAGTTGTTTTTTGTTATTTTTTTCCTATTACTTGTAGCGTTATTTTTGTTTTTCTTTGCTGAAGGGCTGAAACAGAGGAAGAAATCAGGCGTCTTCTTGAGTCACTGGAAACGGCTTTATGAAAACCAATTGATGCTTTTCTTAAATTTAAGGACAGTAACTGTTTCATTTAATTAATTTGTTCATTTAATAACAATTTCCTAGTTCATTTTTTCTTTGTTATATTTTGTTTTATACGGTTTTCTGAAACAATGTGTTATTTATTATTCTATACCTAAAAATAGCCACATTTCTGTGATTTATAAACTGTATTAACATTAAAATGTAATGAATACTTGTGAGTTTTATTCTTCCTTCTTCAATTAAATAATAGAAGTTTTGAGGGTGAAAAATATTGCTTTCTCGAGGCAGCATACAGTGCTCCTACGCGCCCGCTTTTGTGAGTAAAATAGGCCGAATACCAATGTGAATTTTGTCAGTGTTTCAGGAAACTATAGGTAAAATTCGCGGGAAATGGGAAGAAATAATAGGAAGATAGCCATTATGTAGATCAATTTCAAAAGAAAGCCCTTCAAAAATGATAGCTGTGACGCTATAAATTGAAGACAATAGCTGAGTTTTTGTTTTTTAATTCAAGAACTCTTCTTTTCTCGTGTAACGAAATACTAATTTTTTCTTTGTATTAAGCAACGAAATATTTGTCTCAATAGTGAACGTATCTTTGATGAATTGTTGTATAAAAACTCCATTAACATTATTTTACTGTTATTTACGTAGTTGTCCGATACCACCCTCCACTTTTCAGACATGTAAATTGTCAACGTTTTTTACTACCCCCGCCGGAAGGTAAAGTTTGATTCTAGAAGATCACTTACTGCTTGCTCGGTCGGCGCGGGGTCCTTCGGCGGGGCCGGGGCTCATGTCTGCGTCCCGCGGTGCGCGCGCCGTCACTGTTTGGGCAGGTGGTCGGGGCGCGCGCGGCGGGTGGCGCCGCGCGTCGAAGCGGGTTACGGGAGCGCGCTCCGCGCCAACTGGCCCGCGTCCCGGGTTGCGAACTGTGATGCGCAGCGGCGGAGACTTCGCTTTTCTCCTCATTTCGCATGGACGCGAGGCCACAAGATACGAACATTCACAAGACTCCTCAAGAAGGAAGCTCTTGTTCCTCGACGGCGAAGCCGTTTTTTTTTTTTTTTTTTTTTTTTTG